>JAZHYW010039914.1:0-14475 GCA_037355805.1 Ixodes ricinus
AGCCTTGTCCGCAGTCCAGCAGACGCAACGACTCCTTTGGGTAACTGTACCCCCGGGCTTCTCACATAGATATTGCCACGGTCCTCACTCCGGCAGGAGCAAGCCTTGTCCGCAGTCCAGCAGACGCAACGATTCTCTTTGGGTAACTGTACCCCCGGGCTTCTCACGTAGATATTTCCAGGGTCCTCACTCCGGCAGGAGCAGAGCCTTGTCCGCAGTCCAGCAGACGCAACGATTCTTTTGGGTAACTGTACCCCCGGACTTCTCACGTAGATATTTCCACGGTCCTCACTCCGGCAGGAGCGAGCCTCGTCCGCAGTCCAGCAGACGCAACGATTCTTTTGGGTAACTGTACCCCCCGGGCTTCTCATGTAGATATTTCCACGGTCCTCACTCCGGCAGGAGCGAGCCTTGTCCGCAGTGCAGCAGACGCAACGATTCTTTTGGGTAACTGTACCCCCGGGCTTCTCACGTAGATATTTCCACGGTCCTCACTCCGGCAGGAGAGGCCTCGTCCGCAGTCCAGCAGACGCAACGATTTTTTGGGTAACTGTACCCCGGGCTTCTCACGTAGATATTTCCACGGTCACTCACTCCTGCAGGAGCGAGCCTTGTCCGCAGTCCAGCAGACGCAACAAGTCCTTTGGGTAACTGTACCCCGGGCTTCGCACGCATATATTTCCACGGTCCTCACTCCGGCTGGAGCGAGCCTTGTCCGCAGTCCAGCGGACGCAACGATTCTTTTGGGTAACTGTACCCCCGGGCTTCTCACGTAGATATTGCCATGGTCCTCACTCCGGCAGGAGCGAGGCCTCGTCCGCAGTCCAGCAGACGCAACGACTCCTTTGGGTAACTGTACCCCCCGGGCTTCTCACGTAGATATTTCCACGGTCCTCACTCCGGCAGGAGCGAGGCCTCGTCTGCAGTCCAGCAGACGCAACGATTCTTTTGGGTAACTGTACCCCCCGGGCTTCTCACGTAGATATTTCCACGGTCCTCACTCCGGCAGGAGCGAGGCCTTGTCCGCAGTCCAGCAGACGCAACGATTATTTTGGGTAACTGTACCCCCGGGCTTCTCACGTAGATATTGTCCACGGTCCTCACTCCGGCAGGAGCGAGCCTTGTCCGCAGTCCAGCAGACGCAACGATTCTTTTGGGTAGCTGTACCCCGCGGGCTTCTCACGTAGATATTTCCACGGTCCTCACTCCGGCAGGAGCGAGCCTTGTCCGCAGTCCAGCAGACGCAACGATTCTTTTGGGTAACTGTACCACCCAGGCTTCTCACGTAGATATTTCCGCGGTCCTCACTCCGGCAGGAGCGAGCGTTGTCCGCAGTCCAGCAGACGCAACGATTCTTCTGGGTAACTGAACCCCCGGGCTTCTCACGTAGATATTTCCACGGTCCTCACACCGGCATGAGCGTACCTCGTCCGCAGTCCAGCAGACGCAACGATTCTTTTGGGTAACTGTACCCCCGGGCTTCTCACGTAGATATTTCCGCGGTCCTCACTCCGGCAGGAGCGAGCCTTGTCCGCAGTCCAGCAGACGCAACGATTCTTTTGGGTAACTGTACCCCCCGGACTTCTCACGTAGATATTTCCACGGTCCTCACTCCGGCAGGAGCGACCCTTGTACGCAGTCCAGCAGACGCGACCCGTGTCCGCAGTCCAGCAGACGCGACCCTTGTCCGCAATTCAGCAGACGAAATACTTGTCGCGTAGAGCCCAGGTACGCTCCGCCTGCCTCCGTTGATGCCGTCGTTTTCGCTCACCACCCGTCGTAGAAAGTCAGCAGGATCCTTTCGACTGCGCCAGTCAACTTTCCGAGGGAGGGGGCCGGTCAGGATGGTGACGACCGATGATGGTGTTCGCCCGATAGAAATCCCCGGGAAGTCGAATAAGAAAAAAAAACTAAAAGTTGTTCGATCCCGCTGGACACATTACGACGTTGGTGGGTTTACGATGGCCTGTGTGGCCACGTTTTATTTCAAAACAAAACGACAACAAGTCAACAGTAATTTACATTACAAAACTCCCAAAATTAAAACCCATACTTTAGTCCCCAGTCTCAAGAGCCGAATCCCCTGATCTCAAAAGCCGAATCTTCGAGAATCCTCTCGGCACCCCTTTTCTAGACTCGTAGGGCCTCCTTTCCCTCCAGAGACGGACCAATCACTTCAAATTTGCCAATTGTCACGTGGTACACTCTTATTCAATGATCAGCGAGCTGTCAACGTGATCCTCCTCCGACACCTCAACGGTCAAAACCAAATTCCTTGTAGAGTCTCTACATGCTTTCCTCGCCGCCTGGCTGGCGCCACCCAGTTAAGTTATTGCGTCGATTAAAAGCGAAGTTTCTACACTAAACGGCAGAAATACACCGGACACAAGCACACCCGCTTAAAATCGACAAGTGCGGACAGAAGTATCGCTGCTCAAGACACGGGTGTTCCGGCGTCCCAAACTGAAACTCAATCCGTTTGTTAACGACCGGGGTCCGACTCATCTCCACCGAGCCCCTCGGCTGCTCGAAGCCCCCCGCGCCTGGGGGCGGAAGACGACTCCCGTTATGCGCAGCGTACCCCCTGCCGCGGGTCTGCGAGCAAACGCCCGAAAATCCCGACACAAACATAAGCAGACAAAAAAACAATGCCGACGCGACTATAGAAAGATAAGCTTTTCTAAAACAAATCTTACTTATTACAAGCAAAATCCTTCGTTACTTAACAATACCATTTGGTACGACCGAAATAACGAAAGTGATTTGTGCTATTTACCGGCGAAGCAACAAAATGCATAGGCTCAGCGCAAACTGTAGACTGGTTGCTGTCTGCTTCAATTTGCATCCAGGAGTCGCATAGACACTAGCGCTAGTAGAACCCCTGGCGTACATTATGATACCTCCATGTAGGGCCCGCTTCAAACAGGGCATTGTTCCCAGCAATTTCGGTTTTGTTGGGCAAGTTGTTACCTAGATATCCAGAAATCTTGACTGTGCGACACGAATTGATCGGCTCACGTCCGGCTTAAACCGGACGCGCAACTCGGAAACATGGCGACTTTTGAAGTGGCAGCAGCTAACCAGTGACGTGATATTTTTTCGTGACTCGCCTGTGGGGGTAATGATAACGAAATACTTTGCTCTGTTTTGCTATAAAATATTTTTTTGGGAAGAAATGCTTCCAGAAAGATGAATTAGCATTCTGAACGACATTTCATTGTTTAAAAATACACGTTTACAGCGCGTAAGTGTGTGTCTAAATAGTGCTAGAAAATAAAGCTTAATTCTGGTGATAGCAAATCACGGCAATTCGGTTCCTGGGTGTGAGCGCGGGCGGCCCCTGTTCCTGGTGTTGCTTGGTGTCAAGTTGCTGGGAGAAAGTTATCCGTCCGAAGCGGGCCTAAGCTAGACACCGGGACCGAGCCGGACAGGGACATCGACGCTTTGTCAGCGGTGCGGCGCTAACCAACCACGGCAGGCGCTGATGTCGCGGTCCCATTGACACGCTTTTTCCGGCCATGTAGCTTGGTGCCCCAGGAGTACAATAAATGAGAGCCCTGTAATGAATGGAAGGCAGTATTGAAGAAGCGATCGCTCTTAGTTTGTTTAGAGGAGATTAAACAGTCGTTTGGAGAGAGGACACATTGTCGACATTCCGCCTAAATAAAGTGGCGAAATTCTTGTTGCGTGGCCTCATGTCGCGTAACGTACGGGTATCACCGTACACCGCGAAATGTCACATTCACTTGTCAGAACATCACGTGATGTAACATGTTACATCGCGTGACGTTCCATCCAGCCAATGTCATATACGCGTTATATACATACTTCTAATTTCCTTGATGTCCCTCGATGCATCCAGGGACATATATCTTTCCTCTAAATTGCATGGGGAAACTTTAGCAAAATGTTTCACTCAATTTAGCGAAATTTTTAATCAGGCGATGCGGTCACCTGACGTGACGTTGTAAAAATGTACCCTTAAATATAGCGAGAAAATTGATGTTACATGACCAGACGTCACTCTAAGTTGTCATGTGACGTGAAGTCACGGTGTCAAGTGGTGGTTTTAAACGAAACAACGACGTCCCGTGACATAAATATCCCCCTCTAAGCTTAGTGGGTAAATTCACGGACACAGACAAAGGGAAAGTTTTCTTCTTTTTTTACATTAGAGGAATTGATTAAGACAACGCTTTGTTTTGCATAAATACACGAACAAATCCAGGCAGCACGCCAGAAAAACTACTAGCTTTGACCACGTTCGGCAATCATTAAACGTCCGAGATACTATCGTTCAAGATGGTCTTAACTAATATGCGTTGTGTAGCACCCGTGATCCCACGAAATTGTGTCGGGAAAAGACTAGGAATTCGAACATCTTATGCAATCTTGTGTGCAGCAAGGTTGATCATCATTTTGACGATGGTTTAGACTATAAACCGGAACACGTATTCAATAACAATCAGTTGAAAGTTGCTCCTTGTTGTGTCCTGTTCTCCCCCTTTTGTCTTCGTCCTTGCTGCGCACAAGATTGCATAAGTTATCAAACCAACTTGCCCAAACAACCACTCTTCAGGAATTAGAAGTAAGTATATAAATGCATCACACATTCTTCTAGTGCCTTTTTCTCACCAATGAGTTTGTCACCACTCAAAGTATCGGAGAACAGAGAAACCCCAAATTTGAGCTGCCTTCGAGTAAAAAAACACTCGTGAGCTTTAACAGTATAAATACTTATTTACAGATTTATTTTGTGTTTAGTCGAAATACTATCCCCATCCAAACGCAGATAAGGTTTTGTTTTTTTTCCTTCAGGAACTACAGAGCTGATCTCACATTCCTCCATCATCCGTACAGGGACGTCCTCCAAGCATGCGGGTGGTGCGAATGTTCCATGGAGAATGCGGAAACTCATGCCTGTGTGCGGGTTTCTCCAACACAAGCAACGATTAACAGCCATTTCTTCTCCGACAGCTAAAATTGATACAGGAAAACACCGAAACTATGAAAAAAAAAATAATAAACAAAAAACCGCCCCCCGCCCCCTAAATTGTAGAAGAATAAACACCAAATCCACTGAACATTATACTTCATCCCACGTGTAGCGCGCAGCGCTGCCAAAAGGTACAGGGACGAGAGCAAAACCCAAGACGTTGGGAAGGAGGTGAAGAAGTAACTCCTTTATTACATGAGGATGTAATGACTTTTTGACTTTTTGTCAAAAAACTCAAAATGACTTTTTGTCAAAGAAAAAAAAGATTAGCTCCTCACTTAATTTTTGTTCAGAGGCAGCTTTCCTCTCATCTAGCCCATCACTTTCCCATCAATGCGCGCCCCTGGCGAGATAGAGAATAGATCACTAGTGCGTTGGCCCTTCACCCCAAAAATCAGATAACCCTGTGCGGCGGGTGACAAGAAACCTCAGAACCGTTGTATATGCATTGAAAATACGTTTAATTCACCTATTTATACACTGGCACAGGTCGAGGCCTGGAATTACGTTCAAAGCAATCCTTCCATTTTTGGTGGAAAAAGGATCGCAATGTCTTCTACACTTGCTTCATACTGGTTTCAACCAACGACTCTATTGTCGGATCCAGACTACAAAATTGGCCAGCCCTGCAGAAGCGTTGGTCCCGAAGGTATTCAAAAGGTAAGAAAATTGCACTGTAAGCATTTTGTTTACATCTCAGCTCACAGTTCGAGACCCTTGATAAAAAGCAATAAAAATAACTGATGTATACCGGGTGTTCATGTCACTTCCGGCCGCCATGACAGGAGGGGAGGGGAGGAATACACCCGGTTTCCCTATGTTCACCTTGTGTTTGGATGGCTGTGCAACGACTCGTGGCTTACTAGCAAGCAATTTCCTGAGAGCTATGCACTACATATGCCTATGTGTAGTAATTTTTCGTGGCCGATGCACGCCAACACGAACAAAACGTGACAAGTGAAGTTATTTCGTTTACCTCGAGATGAGGGACACCACCGACGACACCGAGCCTGGGTAATTGCAGGGCGACATCATTAGCAGACGGGGTTAGCAAGCTTTGATGTGCTGACGACAGATGGCGCAACCAACTAACTTCAGGATGCGGCTCAAGCGCGGCCTCGACCGACCACCTCCGTACAGCTAGAGTCACTCACTGTTTCCAGAGCACCGAAATCTATTCAGTCCGCTTACCAGAAATAAATTCCGCATAATCCAGCTTTGATTGGCTGGTTTAGCCTGTGGCGGAAGTTATCATTCGACCATTTTGATGAAAGATCCAAAACAACAAAATACGTACAGGGTGTCACAAAAGAAAATTTACACGCTAAAATGGCTCGCAAAAATCGAAAACTTGACGGATCTTGTAGCAACTTTGCTCAAAAATGTCTTTAGCGGGTCACATTGTTGTGCTATAATTTCAAGTCGGAACTCCGAGTACAAAGAAAATAAGAAAATGATAACTGATTTTTTCAATGGCGGAGCGGCAGCTGTCGGGGAGACACCGAACGACGGCCATGTTTCTTTGCCTTATCCAGAGATGGCGCTACGGATTCACTGGACGCTGACTGAACGAAAAAGCGCGCTTTTATCCAAGTTTTTGGTTGCGTGGGATATTTGCCAAAATAAAGTTGTTTGGGTTTTCAGTTAAGTTTCACCGTGCAGAAAGTGTCACGCCATAAATACGAATAAATAAAACCGCCAATGTCTGCTCCAGAAATGACGTACCTTCGTCTCCGACGGTTCTTGTTTCGTGCATCGTCTGCTTTCGCAGTTTGACGTTCGTGCTCTTGCTTCAGTGCGTTTGCTTCATTTGTTATCGCTGTTTCTTTTTTATTTATTTTGTTCAACGCCTCACCATGCGACAACTGAGCTCCAAGGAGAGGTTCCAGGTGGTTCTATGGTACTCAACAAGTGGAAGCTTCAAGCAAGTCCGAACAAAGTGCCGGGCCGCCTTCAACAGAAGACCACCCTCTCGGCCAACCATCATCAAGTGGGTGACGAGGTTTGCCCAAGACGGGAAGATGACAAACAAGGCTCCGAACCGTGTTGAAACGTCGCCAAAACGAAGAGAGCAGCAAGCTGTTCTCGACGCTTTCGACGGGCAGCCCCACCTCTCGATCAGGCGTGCTGCTCGTCAGCTCAACCTAAGCCGGGGCTTCGTGTGGCGGGTGCTTCGCCGGCGAATGTACCAGTTTAAAGCGCAGCTTCTGCACGAACTGAAGCCGGAGGATTACGCACGGCGAGTGCAGTTTTGTAAGGACGAGCTGGCGCGGATTCGGGCCAACCCCAGCCACCTGCAATTCCTCGTGTTTACAGACGAGTCAGTCTTTCATCTCGACGGCCGCGTCAACAAGCAGAACTGCAGGTTGTGGTCTGCCACGAACCCGCACTGGTCGACCGAACATGCAGTTCAGTCACCAAACGTCGTCGTGTGGTGCGGCATTTGGCGAGAGGGTGTCGTCGGCCCGTTCTTTTTCGACTCGACGGTGACCGGTGACACGTACCTCAAGATGCTGGAGGAACAGATTTTGCCGGAGCTCGAAACTGCACATATGCAACGCGAAGTTTGCATCTTCCAGCAGGATGGGGCCCCTCCCCACTATGCGAGCAACGTGAGAGCTTGGCTCAACAACACGTTTCCTGGAAGATGGATGGGCCGTGGCTCTCCGACCATGGCTTGGCCTCCTCGGTCTCCAGACCTGACCCCTTGCGATTTTTTTGTCTGGGGGTACGTAAAGGCACAGGTGTACGCCCGGCGATCGAGGACCATCCCGGAGCTGAGAGAACACATCATCGACGCGTTCGAGACGATCAGTGACGACATGCGGGAGGCTGTCTTCCAGGACTACGAGAGGAGGCTTGAAAAATGCATCGAAGTTCGCGGCGGGCACGTCGAGCTGGGAGTCTAACCGTTTTTGTTTTGCTTTTCTTCCGAGTGTATGTGCGTGTGAATGAGACATTTGACCGCAACTGCGAAGACCGCAGTTCACATTTCAACGGCTCTTTTCAGAGCCACCAAATCGCTGCTTTATCGGGCGCACTCCTGGCTGCCTCTCGTGTCTCATTCAAACGTCAAACTGCGAAAGCAGACGATGCACGAAACAAGAACCGTCGGAGACGAAGGTACGTCATTTCTGGAGCAGACATTGGCGGTTTTATTTATTCGTATTTATGGCGTGACACTTTCTGCACAGTGAAACTTAACTGAAAACCCAAACAACTTTATTTTGGCAAATATCCCACGCAACCAAAATCTTGGACAAAAGCGCGCTTTTTCGTTCAGTCAGCGTCCAGTGAATCCGTAGCGCCATCTCTGGATAAGGCAAAGAAACATGGCCGTCGTTCGGTGTCTCCCCGACAGCTGCCGCTCCGCCGTTGAAAAAATCAGTTATCATTTTCTTATTTTCTTTGTACTCGGAGTTCCGACTTGAAATTTTAGCACAACAATGTGACCAGTTAAAGACATTTTCGAGGAAAGTTGCTACAAGATCCGTCAAGTTTTCGATTTTTGCGAGCCATTTTAGCGTGTAAATTTTCTTTTGTGACACCCTGTATATAAAATGTTTCCGCGTTAGCACGGCTAGGGTGGGAACGCATGGGTGGGAGCTCTGGGCATCGATGTGTTAGGACCAAACAAAAAATGCGTTAATTTTCTCTGTTTTTTTTTAATATTAAATAGCCGCTAATCTGGTTAGGTAAAGAAGATTCCTGGCACGTTTTCTCGTTCCATTTGCACTGGTGGTGCGTTTCAAACTCTACGCCTCAGACGCTAAGCCTAACACTCGACTTCGATGTGTTTCGAGGCGACAGAGACAGAAAAGGACAACACAGCGAGGTGGAAGTCACACACCCCTCGGCACAAAGAAAATAATTTTAATTAAGAAAAAACAGTGTCACCACAAGCTAGGAACGTGAATTGTGGAGGTGACACGAAAACGAGAGCTACACTGTAAGCGCTTAACTTCGACCGCATAGGTCAACGCCATATGCGGGATTGCAATTGCTGCGCCGTGACTCGGTTCATAAAACGAAGCTTGGGAGTTTCGGCACTCTGGGAACATTCAGTGATCCTATATCTACAACGAAAGGGGCCAACCGGGCAATTACGGCAAGGTGACACAGTGTTCTGGGAAAGAAACCTTGTATACAAAAGCAAGAAGGTCAGTAGAATAGAAAATTGTGCATCACAATGAGTCGCGTCGCGCTGAAGCAAGCATACAGACAATAATTTAGCAGTCAATAATCCTTTCGGAATTTGTCTGTTGAAACCAAAATCCGGCTCGGCGACTTTTTCGAAGAAGCTCGGAGCCTCTCTTTGGCACACAAGGGCGGTAGGTGTCCACTGCCGATGCCTTGCTGTTCACGAAGTAGTTGTACGCGTTAAAGGACTTGTGGATTTTTGTAGTGATGACTCGACAGTTTCCACTGCGTGCCCCGCGGCGATGCGTACTTCCGTCCCCACGAGTGCGCATGCTCTTAGTTATCTTGAGTTAGTTGAAAATGATAATAAAACACTCCGGTTCCGGACTCTGGTGCGGATGGTCGCTCCTTCCCCGCGAGACATGGTGTCAGAGGTGGGATCAGTCTAGAAGGAGTGACGCAGCGAATGAGCCGTCGACGGGACGCACCGTGTTGAAGGGGCGCATTCTTCAACACCCGCCATGTCGAACGAAGACACTCAGGCCTACGCAGTTCTGCGCCGCAGGTTGTGGGTCGCTACCTAGTCGACGCTCGATCGGAACGTGCCTCGCTCGCTCCCCAAGAAGTCACTCTCACAGTGTGCGTTTACAGAAGTTTACTTGAACTCACGCGTCGGTGGTCAGCGTCTGGTCCTCGTCGTCCTCGTTGTCGTCGTCGTCGTCACATACACTGTCCGGTCCGCAAGTTAAGGGCCCCCCCTTGTCCCGCTTCCCTTTTGATATCCTCGCCCCCCCCCACCGATCACGTGCCCACCACGACCCGTTCACGTGAACACCGACGCCCTTGCCACGGTCCACGCACGATCCCCGAGCGGGGATGACGCGCCGTATGGTGACGCTCCCCGTCCAAGGATCCGGGTGAGCAGGAAATGGGCTCTTCGGCCCTGGCAGGGCGCGGGAAGAACGGGCGAAGGGGCAAGGGAAGAGTGGGAAAGTGGGGACTCCAGGGTGGGGCGGCTGGTAGGAACCCCACACCTCCCCTCCCTCAAGGCTCGGACCCCGGGGGGACTGAGTCGGCGGAGGTCGGACGGTCTCCGGCCAGAAACTTCTCCAACTCGAACATAACAGTTTCCTCGGCGGGCGGAGGTGGCAACGGGGCAGCGAGGGGCTCGGCCGAGCAGGGGAGTGGCACCAGGGGGCGGCAGCGGGTCCGAGACCGCGGTGGCGGTGGTCGCGGCGGTGGATTCCGCGGCAGCGGCTGCAGGGGTGGCCCTCTCCTCAGGAAGCTCCCGGGCCGCCGGGGCCGGAAGGTCGGGCCGGTCCCTCTGGAGGAGCCGCAGCGCCACCTCAACGCACGTAGGGGGGCCCACCGCCCTAAGCAGCTCTTGGTGGGTCGTGGGCTCACCTCGTGCGTCTCGAGGTTGTGGAGATCTGGCTGCCTTCTCGCGCGCCGACCCTCTGGGCCCCGATTTTCCGGCCTCCGAGATACATTATGCCTCGGGGGAGCGGCCACGGCCTCGCGTACCACAGATCCGGGTACGGCGCTCCCCAAGGCCAACTGACGTCACGGGACTGGCCTCCCAGAACAAAGGGGCGAAGGCTTCAAAAGGGGAAGCCGGACAAAGGAAGGCTCTCTCTCGCACGGCAGCTCTCTTGTACGGCGACGCTCTCGAACGGCGGACGGCAAGCGTGCAGCGGGACAGGAGAGGAAGACGCTGGCGCGGGAATTGACGGGGAGACGGACGATGGCCCGGGGAAAGTGCGGGCAAGACGTTCAGTGGCGGACTCGACGAACGGACCGGACGGCGACCCTGGGCGACGACGTCCCCATGACGCGGTGTGGACGACTACCGCTGGGATTTAGAGCAGGAGCAGTGACAGCGGACTCTCCCCCGGCCTGGCGGATGACCGTTCCCCAATCCCGAAACCTCCAAGGCAATAAGTGAGTGATTAAACCCTTTTGCCAAGAGCGAAGTATTGCTGTGTCATATTCATCCGGGAACAGGGTCTGTGGGAATCGGAGTTAGATGCCCGCAAGGTGCACTACCGGCACCCGGCATAGCCAGCAGGGTCCTGCAGGTCCGGGTGCAACTCGAAGGGGGGCAGCGTGTGCCCCAGTAAGGGCGGCGGGACCTCGACAATGGGCGTGTCGTGGACCGGTCTCGCCTGGTCCCGCCAACACTGGCGTGACACGAAATGGAGGTCCCGCTGCCCGTCCCACGTCGTCCGGGTCACCACGGTGTGGCACGGCCGCCGGCTCCGGGCCCATCCCCCCTGCGGTGACGGTCCCTCTCTGCTCCTGGAAGGATTCCCCCGTGCAGGGCGAGGAGGCCTGCTCGTGCCTGGTCCTCCCCGCGCAGGCGGGCCTGACCCACTCTGCGGTGTGACAGCGCGGTAGCTCGCGGAACCCGCGGAGCCCGCCTGGCGCTGTCCGGCCCCAGCGTCCGACGCTCGATCGTGGGGCCACCTCCAGGGTCACCGACCCCAGGAGTCGGGCCGCCTCGACCCAGAAGTCCACCCCAGGTACTTGGGGGAGCGTCGACGCCCCCGTTCTGCGCGGGCGGTCCTCCTGGAAGCGGTCGTCCCCGGCCAGCGCCGGCACGCGCTCGGCGTCCTTCGTCGCTCCAGAAAGGCATTCTGCGGGAAGGAAGTACAGTTAGAAACAGAGAAATGGACTAAACCCTGCGCCGCAGATTGTAGTGACGGCAGAAACTCCTGTTAGAAGTGAACTCACCGACAGTGTCATGCACCGTCCGGCCACCGCGCTTCATCTGTGCTCCGGACCAGCTGCGCCTGCCGTCCGGCCGAGACGGGGCATTCCCCGTCCTCATCAGCAGCTTCTTGTCCATCGCCCTCCTGATCGCGAAGGCAGTACCCTTTAAATCGGTCACGTGAACAGGGCCAGACTCCTCGGTTGCGTCCGGCCGAGAGAGTCTGTACGTAAGCCTCGACACTCGCGTACTTACCTTGTAGGGCCCATCCCACTTCGGAGCCAGCGATGAGGCGAAACCGCAAGCTGCACTGCTCAGTGGGTGCATTCTCCTCAGAACCAGGTCTCCGACATTGTATTCCAGGTGGCGATGGCTCTTATCGTACTGCGCCGCCTGCTCGATCCTTGCGGCATCGAGGTTTTCTCTAGCGTCGTGCAACGCGCCCGTCAAGCGGCTTTTGAGCCCGGCCGCGTACGTAGAGAGGGGGCGACCCGATACACCGCCGACGTTTCTTAACCCGTTCTGCAGTGGAGACGGCAGCTCCTTACCAAGGTTAAGGAACGCTGGTGTAAACGCGGTTGATCGGTTAACTGCAGTCCGAATGGCGAAACCCATCTCGACGATATGTTCGTCCCAGTCTCGGTGTCTCTCCGTCAGCGCGATCAGCATGCCCTTCATGTTGCGATTCACTCTCTCAGTGATATTTGCCTGAGGACGGTACGGTGTCGTCCTCTTGTGCTTAATATTGAGGGCCAAGCGGGAGTCCACGAAGACTTTACTAGTGAAATAACCAGCATTATCGCTGACGAGACACTTAGGCGTTCCGAAACGCAGGAAAGTGTCCAACAACTTTTCCCAGATTCTCGCCGAGACCAGTTTTCTCAAGGGGTACAGCTCCACCCACTTCGAGAAATGGTCAGTGATCACCAAAAAGGTACTGATTTCCACGAGGACTCCTCGGCAGTCGGCCAAGGATGTCGCACGCGACTATCTTCCACGGATAGTGACTCATCACCGGCTGCATCAACCCGGGAGGCTTCCCGCCTCTCGGTTTCGCCTTCGGACAAGCTGGACAGCTACGACAGTACCGAAATACGTCCTGCCTCATTGCTGGCCAGGCCGCGACGCGACAGAAATTTTGAAAAGTCTTGCTGCCGCTGCCATGACCGGCCAGAGCCGAGTCGTGATGTATCTGATAAACTTCCTGCGTAGCTTCCTAGGAATCACAACCCTGAAGGGAGGGTCGTTCCCCTCCTCTTCGTCGATCGCGGGGATATAGCGGAGCAATAACCCATCTTCGCCCAGCAGATACGAATCGAACGGCGCGCCGATTTGCCCGTCAGTGTTCCCGGTGTCAACCGCGATTTCCGCAAGTTTTCCCAACACCCGCTGACAAAATTCATCTGCTCCCTGGGCCTCGACAAGCTCTTTTTGCTTACCACTTCACCCCAAGCCACGATCCTTTGCCCCCCGTAGAGCGACCCACGGCTGCTACGAGCTCCGGTTGCTTCCCCTCCTACCAGCCGTTCTCTCGCTTTCCCGCGGTCGTCAGGGCTTCTCCCCCGCGCACGGAGATATTCTTCCTTCTGTCCCGCGCTCCTCGCCCCCCCCCCACCCGGTCGCGTCTCCTCCTCCCGACCACCATCCTGGGGCGCCCGAGAGAGCGCGTCCGCCACGTTTTGCTCGAGCCCTTTCGGTATTCGACTGTGTAGGAATAGCGCTGCAGGGTCAGAGCGCAGCGAGCCAGCCTTCACTCTGGCTCCTTCAACCTCTGGATCCATTTTAGCGCGGCGTGATCCGTCTGTATGACAAAAATCGTACCGTCTAAATAGAGATCGAATTTTTCAAAGCGAACATGACGGCCAGCCCTTTCTTCTCCGTTACGCGGTGGTTGCGCTCCGGCGGTGTAAGCGTTCGGCTCGCGAAAGCCACAGGGCGCAACTGTCCATCGTGTTCCTGTAACAACACCGCTCCGACACCGTATTCGCTCGCACTCGTCTGTACCACGAAATGCCGGTTCCGATCTGGCAAATGCAAGCCTCGCTGTATCAGCTATTGCTCTCTCGCGAGAGACGCGAAAGCCGCGTCGTGCTCCCGCCCACAGATCCGCCTTGAGGTTTTTTCCGCAGCAATTGGTTCAATGGCTGTGCTAGCTCCGCGCGTCCCGGAATGAACTGCCAATAAACCGACCATCCCTAGAAACTCCGAAGCCGCTCTTACGTCACACGGCGCTGGATAATTGAGGATGGCCCCTAACTTATCGTCATTCGGCTTCAACGTACCGTTGTCAACGATGAAACCTAAGACATTAACCCTCGAGGCTGCAAGTTGTACCTCTCTGGGTTGATCGTCAACCCAGCTTCCTCATTCTCCTCAGAACGATCTCGAGATGAGTTAGGTGCTCTTCGAACGAGTTCGAGACTACTACGACATCGTCCATGTACGCAATGGCAAAGTTAAACTTGGCGTCCCCCAGCACGATGTCCATCAGCCGCTGAAAACTAGACGGCGAATTCGATAATCCGAACGGCAGGCGGGTGAACTCAAACAACCCGCTGTGACAATTGAACGCTGTCTTTTGGACGTCTTCAGCGCTACCAGGACCTGCAGCAAGCCTCTGCTGCAGTCC
>JAZHYW010039915.1:0-42820 GCA_037355805.1 Ixodes ricinus
CTCGTTACATATTATTCCCAAGACTTAAGAAATTACACTTACATTTTTTTTCTGTGTTTCTAGGCGCCAAGCGATTTGTATTTTTCAGCTTTTTTGCGTTTTTTTGCGTTTTTTGCGTTTTATTCTTTTTTTCTTGTTAGTAGAGAAATTTTTAGGCAACCGTTTTTGCACATCCGATACGGTACGATGGGCCTTCCGGTACGCACTGCGCAGATGTGAATCTTCTGTAGTAGCGCATTCGCAGTGCGTACCGGAGAACCCATCGTATACCGTATCGGATGTCCAAAAACCGTTCCTTAAAACTCTCTAAAGGGTCCGACTATAGCCGACACTGTATACGATCCGATGGAGCCAATCAAGCAACGCCAGAAATGTATCGTCGCGGCGCTCGTTGTCTGTCTGGGTTTGATAATCACGCACAAAAAGCTTTCTGGGTTGCCAATCACGCACTCAACCAATCACGCACAAAAATATAACGTCACATTTACTGCTCGGTATTGGCTTAGGACGGTGATAATAAACGCACAAAGACGACGAGCGAGGTGACGACGTCCCTTTGGCGCTGTTTGATTGATCGCAGCTTTCACCACGTTCGCACTCTATGTGTGAAACGGAGCATAGATTGCAGCCCTGGCGTATACCCAATATCGCATTAGCGCACGAGTATTGCCACTTGTTGCACCCTATTTCGAGATAGTTTGTTGTCATTCCGGGGCCCTTCAACGGTTCTCGAGCTCCATGGACTCCGAGCCAACGTATCTAAAGGAAGGTCTCCTCTTATCTACCGCATTCCAGCATCCCCGTATCAATACTTCAATGCACCAAGGCTGTTGCTTCTTTTATGAGGAAAGGTATTTCATCGAGATGGCAGGTGTAAACCTATGTGATGCCAAGATAAGAAACATTCCAGGGATGCTCTTAGTCAATCGAGCTCTTTGTTGTGATATGTTTGCAGCGACAGGGCTAGACCTCAACTTTCACTTGGAATTAAAATCGGACCTTGCTCAAATCAGGTTGTTGTTGTTGTTGTTGTCTTCAAATCGGGTCTAGTAATTGATCTTGTATTGACAACTAATTCCTAAATGTCCAAGTAATTGACATACAAAGAAAACACCAAGGGCAGTGAAGATGATAGAGGAACGTAAACCTCAGAACGACATGCCGACGTTTCACTAGGAGACCTTCTTCCGGGCTAAAGAAGCTAGGTCCCCCAGTAAAACGACGGCCCACCGTTCTGAGGTTTACCAGAAGCTCCTTAAAGGGGCGATGCAACGATTTTCGTAATTTGCTCATATGCCGCTTAGAACGGATCCCTGATGTTAATAGTGAGTGTTACTCGTAGAATAACGTACGAAATTTTAGCGCACGCTAGCGCTAGATTTAGCACTTGCGTTGGCGCACGCTACGCAAGAGAGTTTTAGAATAGCGTTTCTTTGCCACGACGCAAAAGCACAAGCATCTCGCGCTTGCAACGCCAAGGCACAGTCACAATTTTTATTTCACACACGAAATGCGGTAACTCGAGAAAAAAAAAAAGATTTCTGGCCCAGAGTAAAGCGCCGACCACACTCTTGCGACCGAGCAAGACCGAGAGAGACCAGACCGGTTTTAAGCCTTTTGCGACTTCTTAGGACCGGATGCGCTGTAGCGGAGCTGGTCCTAAGAGATCGCAAGAGGCTTAAAAACCGGTCTTGTCTCTCTTAATCGTACTCGGTTGCAAGAGTGTGAACGGGCCTTTACATTTTAGATTTGTTTACACATGAGAAAGCGTCGCGAGCGGTCGACCGGTCGTGTCCGCTTGCGTCGCCTCGACAAGAGGGTCTCGTGTACTGACCTTCGCACACCGTACCTCCACCGCAATTCGCGCGTCGCAAGCTTCAAGTTGCCCGTGATCGTTGCCAAACCGAGTGCAATGTCACCCCGTATTGAAAATCGCAGTCGCGAAGAGGCCGTCGACGTCGCCCACACGACACCGCCAAACCGGCCGCAAGCTAACATGGTCCTGGCCCCTGGGAGCCGCCATTTTTAACTGTGCTCGTCCTGGTTTTAGCCAACTTCTCATCACGAATCCTCCTTGGAGGAGCGCAAAGGCTCTTTGCGTATGCACGCAATTTCCGAAAAATAGCGTACGCTAAAATGGCGCACGCAAAGCGCGAAACGTGGTTAGCTTTCGGCGCATGCGCAGTGGCGACGACGCTATTCTTTGCGTGCGCAAAGCTTTAGCGTGCGCTATTCAAAACTCCCGAATGACGTGTAAAACACCCGTTCGTTTTTCACAATACGAACTCGAAGTCGAAGAAAAAATTAAAGAACCACGAGCAGCGTTCACCCCCTCAACTCGCAGCCAGAACAAGCAGCCACGTGATCTGGAGCCTATTATATGCCGCGAGTGTTAATCATAGCCCCTCACTGGGATTAAGGCACAGGACACGCGCTGAGTTTCAGACGTTGTTATGGTCCGACTATTGTCGTAATTGCGGCGATTGGACACGGCCACTACCCGAATGCTTCTCGAGATATCGATTATCACGAGCCCAAGTCGAGTGCCCTCGCATTGCTCGGGTCCAATCTATAAGCCGCATTCAAATATCTTACCTGGGCGGTACTGCGAACGCCCAGCTACGTCATCAGAGTTTGCGAAGGAGAGATTAGGAAGTTTTCGTAAATCGTTTTGGCCTTTCCGCAACGCTATCCGCTACCCGCTGCGAGACCCGCTAACAGAGGCATAGCGGAGACTCAACACTTTCGTAGACCGTCCTCTGCGGGCTACGGTACTGCGACGTTGGTACTGCGATTATGACAGCGCCACTAGCGGTCGTAAAAAGCGCTATATAAAACATTAAACGCATACTATTACTGCAACCACGTATTTGTTTTATCAGAGTGCCTCTTTTCAAACACAACACATGGTTAATTTACGATTATGAATGTTAATTTTTTTTTTCTGAATAAATTCTTCGTAGCACTTTTTGCCAGCTTGCGGTAATCGCGCTTTGCTTAAAGCCAGATTCAGTTCGGACAAGCTCCTCTCTTTGTGATCTCGCGCTTTTTTATGTTCGTGGACGCGTTCTCCGCCAATTCCCGAAGATGCAGCGGCTCAGCGTTCTTGAGGACCAACTTTTATTGTCCAATTTAAGTTGGAGAGCCGCGTCACCGCGGAAAGGCACCAGCTCGTACCATGGAGGCCCGCGGTGCCGCGTCTAGTGAACATGATAATGTCATGAGTATATACATGCATAATGGCGACGACATGGATTGTTGGTATTGGGGAGGATGGCAGTTCGATTCGCAGAAGTCCAGATTTCGTGGAGGCGGGTTGGGCGGGTGAGAAGCGAGCTGGGGGATCTGGCACGCCGTTCGATCGGTGCATGAAGGAGCCTCCGGAACATGATGGCGCTGTTGCTCACTGGTGTCCACTGCGGTCGAAGCATCAGGCTCCAAGGGGGTAGCCGAGTCAAAGTAGAAGCTGCCACCTCCGAGGCACCAGGGCTCAGATTGAGGCACCGCCGTCGCCCGGTGTGTCATCCTCTCAACGTCGTCGTCGTTGTGTTCTTTATTTATACGCGTATATGTGTATAAATAAAATAAGACTGATAAAAAGACACACAATCGAACGGCCAGCGTATCTCGTGATCCGCTATTTCGTAAGGCGCCTCCGCAACCACGTCCGCAACTCCGCAAGGTCTGGGCTAGATTGGCGCATGCGCAGTAGTTGCGGAGGCGTAGCGGATAACGTAGCTGAGGCGTAGCGGAGACGCCAGAACGATCTACGAAAACTCCCTATTGAATGAAAACGCTCGCATTTCTCCTTGAGATTACACCACAACAAAAGAGTTGCTTGGCCAGTGGAGTTGCGTGCGAGTATCCATGAGTCCAACTAGTGCCAGTAAGCTCGTGCTAAACTGAAAAGCATTCCAATTGAATATTGTTGCACCGACCCTTTAATGAACATACAGTAAGCTAAAACGCCATCAGACCATTTTTTTCCTTGACCTTCACATTTGTCGTTTCTTCAGCTCGAAAAAGGTTTCTGTGCAAGATAGACGGTCAGTGAGATTACAGGAGTGAAAACGTATATGTTAATTAAATAACGTTTTACTTCAAAAACTTGCTTGATTGTGTGTGTAAAAGCTATTTGTTTCCTAAATATATTACCTGTATAGAAACCCTTTGTTGTGTGCGCCGTTCTGGACTTTTTATTATATATTTACCCAACGCACTATAGCGAACTATGATGCCTGCAGGAAGTTGCATCTGCGTGCCATGTCTTCGCAAATTCAGCATGAATAAGGTCCAAATAAGCAAACTCTAAATGAATAAAAACGTGGCAATAATGGGCCTTTGACGCCACAAATTTGCGCTTGAAAGCTGCCATACAAGAGGAAAACGTGCCTTTATACCGCAATAGTAACGTGAAGTTTGCCAGAATTATGAATAAATTATTATAAAATTGAACACGTAGCTTTCCGCAGGGTAATGACCGCCTCCGTAGTATCGCGGCGTTCATTGGATTCCTGGAAGGCGTATACGCTTGAGACTGCGGATGGTGTCTCCCTCAAATAGACCTTGGGAGCAGCACTTACGGTCTTAGTTGCTTTGGCATGCAGAGCCCTAATGTTTTCTTCCCTGTTCTATAACATTAGATCCTACGCTAACTTTGCAAATGTCGAGTTATTTTCTTCTTACTTTGTGTATATATTCGCATGACGCCTAAAGCCTCGGCGCTACGAATCAGCGAATGTTTCGATCTTTGAAAATTATATTACACTCTGGTTTAAGAATGTCTAAGGTCATTCTAAAAAAAATATCATGTATAATTAATTTGTAATATAAAGTCAAGAATAAATTTTTGAGTAATAAAGCGTAGAAAAGACACAAGTCGCATCTGTACTGACAGCAGTAGTAACTGTGGCTAGTATATGCGAATTTGAGCTATTCTGCATGACGTCATTCGTCAGCAACATTGTAACTAGCATTTGAAATTAGTTTTGAGCAGGTCCAAGAACGAAGGGGTTAAAAAGCAAAAAGTAAAAGAGCCTACCGGTTCAGTCATATGGTATATACAAATGATGCGGTATTTATTCTCCGTCTATTCGCTCTATTTTTGTTATGAAGGCCTCAATGCCACTTTAAGTTACCTGCTTACGACAACAATTACGCCACCGGCTCTGGGCAACTACCCCTTCTTTCATGCTCTTTACAAAGTGACTTTGACTGGCTCCTCGAAGAGAGAAACAATATTTGAACATAAATATTGAGAATATACACTAAAAAATCGTGCACCCTCAACGGAAATTTCAAGCTCACAAAACAAGGCTGAACGAATAGGCCGGGACGCTGTAAAACCCCAAAAAACATCACTCATACAGCGATAGCTCTGACGGATGGCCGTATTTTTGGAAAAGAAGTGCGCGATTGAACACGGCCGACGAGGCCGACAAGACGAGTCACGTCGCGATTCTTATTGGGGAGTTTTCGTAGATCGTTTTCGCCATCCCGCAACGCTCTCCGCAGCCCACTACGATACCCGGAACTCTACAGCCAAGGCCATCGGCGTGCAGGCGCGACTTCTTTGTTGCGGAGGGCTTAGCGGAGGGGGAAACGCGGTCTACGAAAACTCCCTATTCCCTCTCCTCCTCGCTACATCCCGTCGAGCTGGTGGACCGAAAGGAGGAGAGAAGCGAGGCCGCTTCCCCTCATTCTCAAACTTTCCACGGGGACAATGACGTCATAAACCCCGCTTGATCGCGCCCTTCTTATCCAAAAGTACGGCCATCCGTTTGAGATATCGATGTATGAGTGAAATTTTGATGTTCGTAGCGTCCCGCTCAACGCTACGTTCAACGCCAAAAGAAACTGGATGCTGGTGACCTTAGCAGCAACCAAGGGATGATTTTTACGGGCAGAAAGTTTACAAGCAAAAAGCGCAATGTGCAGTTCTCACATGCACAGAAGCAGCAAATGCAGATGCAATTGATCATGCGCGAGAGAGGAATCATGGCCCTGGTGAGTGCTCCACCGCCTTATGTACTCGGCGATTCGAAGGTACCCATTCGCGGGTGACCGCCTCCGTAATGCGGATGGCCGCCTCCGCAATTACGAAGTTTACACGTATGTTGCATTGTTCTCGTCAAAAGTTTGCGTACTGCACTATATACTCTAAGTTTATGGAATGTCTCTTCAAGTAGAGAGCACTGGCATAGGCAAGAATTATTCGAAATGGTGTTTAAAACAACCTTTGTCAAAGCGGATGTCACATACGTGGTGCGAACACCTTTCAAAAAGGCGTTTGCCTCGCTTCAACATAGCATACTTTTCCACATCCTGTTTACACCCTTCGAAAATGAAAGGTTCAATGTAACAGCGCCCTATTCTACAACTGAAAAGAGTGTATTAGGTCGAAATGAGGGTGCTTAAAGGGGCAGTTACACGTCAAAATCATTTTTTTAAACCGAAACGATGGAAAACAATGCTTGGACATTAGCCCTAAAATTCGATACTTGGGAATTCAGTATTTGTGAAATAAAAAAAACAAAAAAAAAACAATTTCCAAATGCCGAATCTGAAGTTCCCGCGCGATCCGCGCCAGTGCAGTGACGTCAAATATTGAGTCGTTCTGCAAGTCGAGTTTCTTTCACGCCTCCGCTTCGAACCGCCGTTGCCGCCGCAGCCCGAAGTGTGTTCGCCGGCGTCGAGCGAACAACCAGTTTCCTACGTGCGTGCCGTGCCGCCTATCGCTGAGCAGACGACGCTTGACTTTCAAGTTTGAAGTTCTTTTAGGGCCCTTTCAGCATTCTCAAATTCTTTGAAACGGTGAGAGGTCGAAGAGAACGCGCAGTAGACGTCTGTGTGCGACACGAGGGGCACGTCCCGCCGGTTCTGCGTGAAAGGCTGCGCCGGCGGAGTCACAACAGAAGCTACGATACACAGTCACCAAACCCAGTTTTTTTACCGTTTGATGATTTCCTTTTTAAAGTCTGAAAGATCGTCGAGCACCTAAAAAAGACCAACTCGTCCGATTCCCCAACTGACCGATCATGCTCTGCTACATCCGTGTTTTCCGAGGGAGGATAAAAATCCAGGAGGCGACATCACACCGGACTTCGATTTTCGGTTCTTCAGAAAGAAGGGCCATAGTAGATTCGCAATTGCGTTAAAAAACATGTTTTACGAATGCCGTTATTAAATGTTACAGAAATGTCGCCTACAAATCTTCTAAATTTCATAATATTTGACGTCACAAATCAAAAGAAGCAAGGAGGAAAGGAGCGGAAGAGAAAAACGCCAAAAAATAAAAAACAAACGCGCGTGCGTAAACATTTTTTTTTGCGTTGCGTTTTTTTGTTGTTGTTTTGTTTATAACTACAATTTGCGTCTTTTTAGACAATAAAAAATACGACCTTTGGGGTGTCAGTGCCCCTTGAAAGGGTGTAGTGGTGTAAGTTTCTGGAACAGCCTTTAACAAACTTAATAGTATAACATTTTTAGTGTCCAGCGCGCACCAAAAGTTGTGTTAATCAGAAATAAATCAGGATTGAGTTGGAAAACCTTTTTTTTTTTTGGCTAGAGTTACAGGTGGGTAAGTTGATCTTGCTAGGTGGCCGTCAATGGAGACTGGCGGCGACCTCTTAGGCCCTAGTCACGGCCTGGACTTGGGAGAAACATTTCATGCCAGCTTGAGCCAATATTGGCTAAGATTGTTGTATAACTGTGTAGCTACGAGAAACACACATAAAGGGTTTCATCTGTTTTGTTGATCGTTGTAAAAAGTAAATAAATATAACAAATGCCCGGACAGGCATTGCGTCCAGGCTGAAAACGGAAGCACTGGCTGGCAAAAACCCACGGATAAGAAAAGCCAGAAGCTTATGCCCCTTCCGCCATAGAGGCCACTTCTCCGGTCCAGTAAAAACAAGCTTTTAAAATTGTTGGCAGATTTCTTGATGATTTATGACTCTTAAAATCACAGTGCACCTTCGACATTTGTGTATGTTGACCACTCTTGTCGTGGGCCTGGAAAGTATCAAGGGTCTTTGTTTTGTTTTGAGTTCCGTTTTATATTTTAAAACGTCGTGTGCTAAGAGCCAAGAAGTAGTCTAAACACCTTGTTAGAAATGAGTTCACGTTCCTATTGCCCAGTGCTATGTTGTGTAACGTTCGTTTTACAGGTCACAGCGCTCTTGTAGATGTCGGTAAAATATAGTTCAGTACATTGTTATGTTGCACTAAGACCATGTACTTACTTGCCAAACAATTTTGTAGCCCATTATTTCTCGAGGAAAACAACACATTGTGAGCAAGACGACCCAGAAGCGCCTAGTCTGATTCACTAAACAAATTTTCGTAAATATTTCAGTGAGCCTCCGATAAGATGAGTAAAAACATTAAGTAGGAAGAGAAACCAAGAACAGATATCTAGAGCTTGGAGGTTATGTCGTCCAAGCTTGCCGGAAATGTACCAAAATTAAAATTAATCGTGTCAAGAACGAGTTGGTTAGAGAAGTTTTCGGAATTGACTTCCAAAAGCTCACAAGGATACGGTGTGGTTTGCGAGTTTCTCAGCGCTCAAAATAAACACAATTCAGTATAATTGCAATTATTGTAGTCTATTATAGGGACTTGCTCAAATACTTTTACGCACGAACACCAACTTTCGCAGAAACGAGCAGAACATATCAATCACCAATGTTCTGTATTACGCAGAGTTTCGCCCATACTTCATTCATCATTATCTTCCTAAAATAGAACAATCAGTCACCAAAAATTGGCAGTGTAGTTGGCAGTGTATCACAATCATACCAAATCAACAATGTTCCACAAAATAAAATCAGATGCTCAACACATACATCGCAATTATACCAAATCAGCAATATACATATTACACCACATGCCTTAGCACCAATCAAGAGCACGAACGAACAGTGGTACACATGTCTCGTGAAACTTCACAGATATTAAACTCCCCCAGAAATAGTCAAATGTGTATAACTCAAAAATAATACACACATTTAAAACCATTTGAAGGATATTTCTTAGGTTTAGCATAAAATATAAAAATAACTCGGGCATATGTTAGAATCGTTTTTATATATAGTGCATTATTTTGTTAAATGTTAAATAGAATTTTATATCTCCTAAAAGATGCATTACGTGACGTAATGATTTTTTTTAATTAATTTTTTTGTGCTGCTTTGCAGTTAAACTATACAGTGGAATGCAGACTAGTCACTCCATATGAAGCCCTCCTCCTAGATGCTTTTGTGAGGAAAACAATTTTTAATTTAGATTTTCATTTAATTGATTCAATACGCTAATTCGCTCTAAATTAAGTGCCATGGTGTTTAATTCTTATTCTCAGATAAATAAAATTATAAAGAACCTAAAGTGTAATGTTGTTCTGTGTTTATGTATAAATTATAGTGAAATTGGAGCTCTGAGGTTCTAAAAATTTAACAAACACTTTTTTCTTTCTTTGATAAAAAATTGTGATGGTCTTTAGCCTATGAGATACGGTAGTGGATTATGAAAGTGAATTTTAAAGCTAAAGCATAAAAAAACACCAACCAACGAAAACATCACCGACGACAACACTTTTTGAAATGGCCTACTCGTTTGCGTTTCGCGTATCAAGTAATGATTTAACGCCTCTATATTTTTTTTACTTTCATGAAATTGAAGAAGTAGAAGGCAAATAGCGTTTTTACGGCATAATTATAGTACTGCATAAGTGTTACATATACTACCAAGATAATTAGACGTTGAATGTTTGGATTGTCCGACTGTAGCGACTTCACGACCGTAGTAGTAGATTGAGGTTTTATGGCGCAAAAGCAACTTAGGCTATGATGCGCCATACACGACCGTGCGATCCCCACCTTGATAAAAACGGACAAGGGCAAGGTCCGCCCGAAGGATCATCATTAGACTTAGCAGCATGAGCTTTACATGCGACAGAAGATTTTTTGTTGTTATTTGTATTGCTGTTTGGTGGCTAGCATTCAAATATCTCGAAGGACTAAACCTCCGAAAAGACAACGTTTATTTGTCTGGCAAGTGCTTTCCTTCTTCGATATGTTTGAAGACACCGGCAATGAACGGAAACAAATGCAGAAGTGGTGGAAAGTAGGCATCAAATGTCAGCCGGTGACTAAACTACTCTCCCCAGATAGGACGCAGACGCTTGCATCTCCACTGAGGATGAGGACGCAGGCTGGGAACTGCGTCTTCAGTTATCATCGCACCAGAGTATCCCAGCGACCGCGTTGGATGACCTCCTTGTCGCTTAAGCACACGCTGGCGATTAGCCAACAGTTTTTCTAGAGTGTCCTGTGGACCCTAGAAAATTCATACAACAGTTCTTTACACTGCAAATCTGGATCATACCATAGCAAAACGACACCGCCATACACCCTATTGCTGTTCGCAAAACTAATAACAAGGACCAAGGCGTCACATATGCCTCCCAATTTAAAGGAATGTCACGTCCTGGACTTGTGAAAAGTGATGGTGAAAACTAACTTGAAAATACAAAATCGTTAAAAAAGATGAAGTGTATGTGCACAGAAGCCTTTAGACTACGTTGTGAAACAATTTGAAAATATCCATAAAGCTGCGGTTTCTCGTTTGTATATAGCGACGACAGAGTACTGTGCGGTTTGCAAGAAGCTCAGTGCACAATTTGTTTGGCATAAGGGTCATGCAGAACTACAACGGTGCTCGAGGCGTCAGTGACGCATCCGCAAGTCGTACAAAATGTATATTCCCTTTCTTGTCGTGTGTTAGAGGGAGGGTTGTATCCTTCCACTCTTCATTTATTGTACCTTCAGTAAAAACATGCTGGAAATTCGGGAAGTCAGTGCTTCTATGATTTATTTTTTCAAATAGTGTAGTTTAATAATAATTGTATTTTATATGTATTAAATATATTTTCACTTGATCCTTTTTCTTTCATATCGACCATTGAAAACAGTTGACCTAAAACATAAAGAAGCGTTTTGGAACTGTGTAGTTTTAAGGGCAATTTGCGTTTTCGGGATCGGTGGATTTTTCGACCAACTTGACCTTTTCTTGTGTCTATACCTGCTCGTCCTTTCAGATAGCGGGAATCACGTTCTGGGTTTTTGTCATCGGACGCCGTTATTGTTTGCAAAGAACAACGTATACAAGCGGCGTTCTTTTGTCTCCTCCCACGGTGGCTGCCTTGTTGTTGCAAACTTTGGTCTGTGACTCAACCGTCCGTGACATCATTTCGTGGCGTACTATCGTTACTTGCTTGCGTTTCTGACAGGTGTACAAACATACCCGGACAAGTGTTCTTTTATACCGCCGCAACTAACGTCGACGTACTGATCTACCTGAGCACGAAAAAAGAAGAAAATTACAAAATGACTACCTTCAATGTTTTAACTTTTAAATCTAAAGGCAGTTTATATTTAAAATTCAGCCCTTGAAAAGTCACATATTGAATATCAACATTTTTTTTAGTCAGATTTTGTCAGGCATGCCCGTTGCGCTTGCACGTGACATTATGGTTGTCCGTGTCTTTGACGCTTTAGTAACTGCCCTTAAAGTCCTATAAAACAATTCAACACTAGATTCCGTCTTTTATAACGTACACCACGATTTTTCTTCATATATTTGACCAGTGCTGCGCAGGACGACAAGGACGTCATTGTTGAATATTCAACAGATTTCACACCCGGGATGCTTGACAGTGGGCACTTCAGGAATGGTCCTCTGAGTTTTCCCGTGTTGTAGTTCAAAAGGTGGGCCCCACTCACCAAGTGCCAGCTGGTACTCTAGATGGTTTCACTTCCAAGGACAAGCTTTGCCAATTCCGACGCATACTTGCAGAGTATATATTGAAGAAATGCCTCCAGTGGTTGCATTACCTTCAAACTTTTACATTGAGTTGGTTTTCTTCGTTCACTCGATGGATGGATGGATGGATAAATGGATGATGTTGAACCCTTTGAATCGGGCGGAAGCTTGCGCCACCTAGCCAGTGTTTTCCCCCTAATACATATTTAACATAGAGTTATATATCTAGATATTTATTCTTAAAAGCTACAATCCGTACAACGGAGGCGCCTCTATGCATTGCAACCGGCCCGGGTGCACACACCCTAACGCCCTACGGGTCGCCCGGAAGGGAATAAGAAAATATTCATCTTTCCCTTCTATGCCACCAGTCGTATAATCCCTTCTTGGTTTTCTCCACCTTCCCCATGCCGATTTTTCCGGCACTATCCCTAAATCCCAGTGCATTTGTTAAATTTGTCGCCTCTTCAGCTACTACAGGGTGAAGCCTCTTACAGTAAAGTATCAAGTGCTCAGCCGTCTCCTCCTCCTCTCCACAAGCTCCACACACCCTATGAACTTTTTGATATCTAGCTCCCTATGTCTTAGTCCGCAACACCCTCGTCTTTGCCTCGAACAACAAGGAGCATCGTCAAAGATGGGTTCCTTAGCAATGTCCTTCTTAAACGATCTGTAAATTTCCAAGGCCAATTTAGTCTGCATGCCTGCTTCCCATATTTCCATCTTAGTTTCTTTAACTCTCTTCTTAACCTTTATTTTCTCATCCGCTTTCCTGATATTGTACATACATTTAGATCTAAGTTTTCTAATTCGCTTTCTCCATTTTGTATCGACGCTTCCTCATGTGTAAATAGCTAAGGACTCTTCGCGCCCATCATTCTGCATCTATTTCTTTCAGCCTATCCTCATGTCATATCTTACTGCTAGCTTCCCTGCCCTTGGATGAGGACCATCCCAAATCGCCCTGTACACCTTGGTTCGGTGTTTTACGATGTGCTCCCAGGGCCAATCTACCTACTCCAAGTTGCTTTATTTCCAGCCTTGTCCGGACGGCCAGTCTCATGCGCAAAACTGCATTTGCAAAAGTTAGGCAGGAAACAATAACTCCTTTCCAGATGTCCTTCACCACCTCGTACATGTTATAGCTCCACACGTGCTTCATTCTTTCTTATTACTGCTTCATTTTCTGTTATCCACTTACCACAAATTACCCTTACCATAAAACACAAATTACACTCCAAAAAGGTGTTTTATTGATCGTAGAGCATTGTCCGAAGTAAAAATATGGGGAGGCAAGGAGTTCCAATCTGTCACACTTCTGGGGAAAAATGAGAATTTAGGAGCATTTGTGCGAGCGAATATGGGAGTTCTTTTTTGTGCATGGTCATGTCTAGTCTGTCTAGTAGATTATGGCTGAATGTAGGATGAGGAGTCAAGGCAAAGTTTGTGAAACAAAAGCTGAAAAATGAATTCTAATCTAGCTAGCTTTCTGGGGGATTCTAGAGGAATGCTGTTGTTAGTTCTAATTCATTCGGTAGGAGAGTCATGCCGGCGATAACGATTATATATAAAACGAACTGCTAGTCTCTTAAGGTTCCGATACAGTGCAAGCGTACTCCAACCGAGACGTTCTTAGTGTGTTATAGGCCAGACGTTTGACACGAGAGGGTACGTATTTACGCTTGTGACTCACTAGGCCTAGTTTACGACATGCAGATGCAGAGATTCGTTCAATGTGTGAGGACCAAGAAAGCTTGTTAGTGATCGTAACGCCAAAGTACTTAAAACTGTTTGAGAAATGATTGTATTGCATATAAAATAATCGAACACATGGGGGCACTTTTTGTTGGTGATACGCATAAACATAGATTTGTCTTGATTAAGTTTCATTTCCCAGAGATCGCACCCGTTAGAAATAGCATTTAGACTCTCATTTAGCCCAACCTGGTCATTAATAGAGTTAATTGCCTTAAAGAGTAAGCGATCATTTGCAAATAAACGAATACTCACGCTCTCGTCGATGCACGAGTTTAATTCATTAATATAAATTGAGAAAAGTATCGGACCCTGGACACTTCCTTGCGAAACACCAGAATTAACAAAAAGTAGATCTGAATGATGACCGTCTACATCGGCAAATTGTTTGCACATTTCTAGATATGAGGAAATCCATTCTACAACCGTACTGGGAAAGCCAAGTTCGTTAAGTTTGAATAACATACCGGAATGAGAGACCTATCAAGGGCTTTGCTCAAGTCGAGAAAGATCTAGATACTTCTAGATATTTGTATTTCTAAATACTTGTATTTATCGACTTGCTCGACCTCTAATCCTTGTATCTTTAGCTCTGCAATTCCGTCATCATTGAACACAATGACCGCTGATTTGTCACTACTGAATTCTAAGCCTAACCTGTGGCCCTCTGAACCACATATATTCATTAGGGGACTAAAGTGACTGTCCTGAACCAGCGCGTTACCGCTGATTTTATACGCGCGGTATACGTTCTAGGACCTTCTGGAACAAGAAAACACAATGGCCATCGGCCGTTAGCACTACCAACTATTATCGGCAAGATATGTTTCGGTGAAAGCGCCCTCGTATGGTTCCCTCTCGTGCACATTATTGAATTGCGAACAGCAAGTACCGATGGTGTTTGTAATGAGCGTGGTGGAAGCTTGGAAACATAGCACTCTTGGAAACCAACACTGCCAACGCCATCAAAATTAAAGTTCTTGCATTATTCTTATTTCTGTCGATAAGAAATCCTTTGCTGGCGTCAGTAGTCAGAATTCGGCCAATCACGGAAAGCCCACCACAGCGACGCTTTCGATCGCGCACGTCGCCAATAGTCGGTGACAGTTTAAGAGGAAAGTGGAAGCTCACTCCCACTTCTTTTTTACTTCAGTAGACCGAACGCTGGAGATGAGATCCCCGTCGCTTCTGGCCGTTAAAATCTGGGTTATTGACAGAATACGGCTGAAGAGGTGCCATCGCGACGTAAGGTCTCGCGTACTCCGCGTTAAAGAGTGATTCTCCCAACTGCCAGGTCGCTGACTATTTTAACGCGACGGCGTTAGAGGAGCTCGTTTCGCAGAAAAGCCGGCGTAGACGCGGGGGCGTCGTGACGGAAAAATCCTGATTGGTCGATAGGGTCATGACGTCACAGCCACATGACCTCGCGCGGGGAACTTCAAACAGCCCACAACACTCACGTGAAACGTGACGTCACGCTTGGAATGAAAGTGATTAAAACATGGCATGTAATGCGAATGAAAGGTCGCTGCATGTAACAAACGACTTCACTTTATAAAGTAATTCATTTGCATTAACGCAAAATTTGAAGAATTTTTTCCGGGATTCGAAACCCACAACCCTTCGGTTGCGAGCCATACACGCTACTGTAGGCTTGTACGCCGCACTTCGCGCTCACTGGCAGGAAGAGCACGAGAAGCAAATGAGAGGGCGATGCGAACGGGGCCCACTAACGCTATCGCGTTCCTCTCTCATCACCCTTGATAGAAAGTCAGCTGCTTACGATTGCTTGCTTTAAAACACGTAACGGCAAAAAGGCATTGTTTTGGACACCTCATTTTGCTCTAATACACGATGACAGAAACATTTCTATCTCTCCCCTTTGAAAGCGATACACGTTTTCACCTGCGGTTGCTAAATTAAAGTTTATCATTTTGGAGTTCTCTCAATCACTGCCACGTGTGTGCCGACAAAAGCATGTGCCCAAGGCGACCAACGCAACGAAGGGGTTCACGCAGAAGTACAAACGAGACAACTAAAAAAATGTTCGGGACCCCTTGTTGACTGAGTTCCTGGCTAGCTCGCGGTGATTTCTTCATCTGCGCGTCCTGGCGGTAGCCAGAACAGTAGATAAACTTCTACTGCCTATTCATCACAGATGTCGACAACAAACTCCTGCCATGGCAACACGCGTCGCTGCGTTTGACAAAAGAGACACTTTTATAGCCGTCTTACTTTAGAAACGGCGGGTGTCTCAAACGATGCCAGCGATCTTGACAAGGCTTTGAATTAGGAAAAAAAAGAAGTTTGAGAAAGGCTAGTTTTTGCGTTCAGCATATAAGAGACTAACATGCTTTTGGTCCTACTGTGCAATCCACCCATAAAAAGATCACGCGAAAATTCGAAATTTCAACTCGTTATAAACGATTATCGATGTATCTTGCACACGACATGTATCGATGTATTAAAACCTATTTTTTGTATCAAACGGGTTTTGTGCGTCAGCCCTTATGATTTATAACTTATGTCTACGTATTTCGTATGCATATTTGTTTTTTTCACTCTTGCTAACCAGCACGAAGTTACTGGCACAATTTTAATAGTGTGTGTTTTTAGGGTCCTCGCTTTGTCTTTTATATTTTTTGAAAAATCGGGGAGTAAAACACGGGAGCTATTACCCAGCAAATCAGGGGAGAAACCGGGCTTTTTCAAGGAGTCATTCCAGAATTCGGGTTTGACGGGTTATATATAGAAAAGATCAGTAATATCAAATAAAATCAATATAGCTCGTCAATTTCAGTGCGTGACTTTTTTTTTTTTCTTTACGCTAAGAAAGAATTAAACAGTGAACAGAAGATGACACGCACAAACCTAGCGTCCGAACTCACATGATATTTCTTGTTTCTCACATTTTTGTTTTTACTTCTACACTTGATGTCTATAAGTGATGCAGACACTCCGGCACCACTTTTAAGAATTTGGACCCGCACGGTACTCCCATCTTTCATTGCCCCACAAATGACGTGAACCTATGGTGGCGGGAGACCTCAATGGCAAATACGTTAGAAAAGAAATTGAAATTCAAGTAGCTGAGGTCCTTTTATAACGTAATAAATTGTCGGCGCGATATGAGTACCGCGCAATAGCGTCATGCCAACAGATAACTGGGTTAGCACCTATGCCCGTTTTTCACCCCAAGAAAACAGGTAAGTTTTGCGCATTGTTCATACGCCGCGCGAAATAGTTCTCGCCAGATTTGGTTGTCGGAGGCACAGGCGATGCTTTTGGCGTTTGAAACGTGTACTCCTTCATAAGATAACGTATATCCACTCCAAAATGCTACTAAATATATCTTAAATCTCCACCTAAAGGTGAAACTTGGTAATCATCCGCGAGAAGCCGGACTTTTTTCCTACGGTTCTTGAAGGTAAAAACAGGTATAGCTTCCATTGACGCGCTTCCAGGCTCCAGTACTCATTTAAGCTCGTTTGGAAACGAATATGCGTCGGCGATGATGCGCAAATTCGAAAATATTTGTGATCTGAGAATTAGCGACTTCAGGGACAAGATGTAAAAGTGATCCTAGAATGCTTCCTATAATTTCCAGACTTTCAGCTTATGTTCGCCTCTAGGAAAAGTGAGTTTTCGAGGAGAAATCGTCTTTAACCCGGTTTTCGTAAAACTCGTTGCAGGTGCAAAAATCGCAAATATCGGGTTTTACCCGAAAAAAAAAAAAGACCTTTGGTATGATTCATGGTATTTCTGCTGTCTTTCTATTGTCCTAAAAGCTATCTTGGGGTCCGGCTATCAATAAAAATGAGTCAGCACACACTAGAGTTAAAAAAGCGCTATGATAAGTTTTTGTTTCCTGGTTCGCGTCGGCAAAGTTGACAGCCGAAACCGAAGCGCGACTAGATATGTGCAAGCCACACATCTCACATATGGCTTGCACAGGACGTCTGCCATGATGGTGTCCGAAGCCTGCGGGCAGCGCAGTGGAAGTTGCGGCGTCACGCGTCAACAAGCGTCTCGTGACTTATAATAATACACTAAAGGCTACGCTGTCATCGCGCCCATGCCACATTTCAAAATAAAATGGAGTATTTTGATTGTAGTTTCCTTAGTAATCGATTTATCTAAAAGCAGGCATAATAAACATTGCTTACTAAAAGTGCTCAGAGGGTCACAAGTATGCGTTTGTTTTATGATTATTTTGAGGTCGTTATACTTTGGGAAACTCTGACAGATGCACCACTAAGCAGCTCTGTTCTACAACCTCAACCATTTAAATTAATCTCAATGAAGCGCTTGTCGCATAGAGAGGTGGCTTTCTCCTAGCACTGAGCACACCCCGTCGGATTTCTTTGAAAGACGGCGAAGTGGTCAGTGCGGTTTAAACCGTTCATTGATGCTGGGCCTTTTCTGAATAAAAGCTTGCAGCCATATTTATTAAATTAAGACACCACTATCGATGTTTTATGCGCAAACTTGTTTTCCTATTTGCACAGCTGCAGCAGCGCTGTTCGTTGAGGGGTTCTATATAGATTCTGGGCGGTACCATTTCCTTCTTATAAAGGAGATATGACTTCGCAATGTTTTGGTCTCCCTCGCACATGCGCAGTCATGCACATAAAGATGTCTTAACCCGGGTCATGCCTAATCTATTTCTCAAGAAGTCCAGTGAGCTTTTGCGATGCTTAGCTTTCGTCGTTGTTGTATACCTCAGACGCGAAAAACACAGCTAATTGCACCCCGTGCAGTCAACTCCGCACATAGAGCATGCCTTATGGCGCGTGCCCAACGTACGAGGACCACGAGTGTTGCATCATAATGAATACGTTCGGCAAGGTTGACATGAACGCCAGCTCAAGACTCCTGTTCCCGAGAAGCGCACGAACCAATCTGTCGCGGGCGACTCTAACCGGTGCTGGACCGTGATGGCGCGGCGGGTGCGGCGGGACTATCTTCTAGACTTTGAAAAACAAAACGACAGCCTGACCAGTGCATACTCGCCACATGGGAAAGCGTCGCCGTCTCACAGTCTTCTTCAATTTTTTTTCCTCCCTGCACCTATATATTAATGCGAATAGCATTCTTTGGATACTTCACGCACTTTTCGTCTATGATATCTATCTATCTATCTATCTATCTATCTGGCTATCTAACCTCTTACGCCGCGGGTCGATAAATAAATAAAAAAGACCGGCGCCGGCGGGGATTCGAACCGTTGACCCTTTGATCAGCAGGCAGACGCGCTAACCACAGAGCTATGAAGGCAGTCATTCAAGGCACTCTAAACACCTGTTTATATCTTTACCATCGCGCGCGTTCCATGCACGAGGGCTCATTCCGCTCTCGTGAGGCTTAGCACGGCCCTAGCTCACCCTCTCCCGCGCTCGGGAGAGGGTGATGTAGCGGCCGTGCTCACCCTCACGAGAGCGGAATGGCCCTCGTGCATGGAGCTGCGCGCGCACCAACAACTGTGACAGCGCTGTAAAGCGCGTCCTATAGTAAAGATATAAACAACCGTTTAGAGTACCGTTGGTTGAGACTAGCTGAGACGCCAGAAAGTCTGGTCGGTACCATTTTGAGTGTTTGTGCGTATGGCGCGTGCTTTGCTCGCCTTCCTAAGTGACACAAACGCACGTGCTGGGCTGCGGAGATCGTGCGCAGGGCTGTGAAAGTGTCAACAAATTTAGAATCGCCTCAAGAGTGGGCTGGCGTATCTAGAGTGTGCCGGCCACCTGACGGACGCGCATAACTCCGCACCGTTTGATGCTATTCGCATTAACGTAGATAATCATTCCCAAAGGATGGGTTCTGCTGATTTTTTTACCACCACTCATCTCCCCTGAAGAGAGGATAGATGCTTGGGCGAGTTGGTGAACCATATTTGACGGTGACAGCGCAGGGAAAACCACTCTCACACCATACACTCAGGAAGACAAGCACACGCGCTGAACTTACAACTCTTGTGTATTCGACTACTTCATTTTTCTCTTCAACGTCCGGGTTGACTTTTCCGAACGTGATAAGTAGAAGAAGTAGCACGACATACAAGGAAAATTCTAAATACACGGCAAAAGAACAGTAAAAGAGAAGAAAAAATAAAGAAACGAAAAAATATATAAACTAAAAACTTTTACAAATCGTCCCTCTCCCTCATCGCTATCATTTAGATAGAAATTGAAGCTCCTTGGTCGACAGCGCTATAGAAGGACTACTTACACACTTGTCCTTCAGCTGTGCTATCCTTTCCGCTTCCATTATTTCTCTCGTCAATGCGTTTCGACTTCTACCGATCACAGAACAATTTTCAAAATGGGCTACACAGCCACAATCGCGACAATGGACTCCCAAGTGTCCAGCTACGACTCGGTGGGTGTTATAAAAATGCTCTCTTAAACGATCATTTAAACACCTTCCAGTCTGGCCTACATACTCTCTACCACATGAGAGTGGGACCGAATATACGACTCCTTCAGTACAACTTACAAAGCTCTTTTGGTGCTTTTTTGAACAACCAACTTCCCGGTGTGCCGATCCGTTTACCTTCCTGCACAGGCTGAGAAGCTTATTTGGTGCTGAAAAAGCAACATTAATGTTAATGCGGTTACCTATCTTTTTAAGACCGTGCGAAACTTTATGTATATAGGGAACAACGGCCGTCCTTTTCTTTTCTGTATTGCGTTTAGGTCGCTCACCCCATCTTATTTTCTTTAATAAATCCTCTGCCACGGCTGTAAGTAATGTACTAGGATATCCTGTTGACTTTAACCTGGCAATTTGAGCATCAAAGCTAACCTTAAGTGAATGAATACAAGACTTATTAAGCGCATTGGTGAGACATAATTTAACCCCTGAAGAGGAAAAGTTCACACCTCGCTTCATAACTACCACTCCGTCCTACACCTTCCATTTTTTTTTCATTTTTATTAAATTTAATTATGTTTTTATTGCAAGATAAGCAACAACCTGCGCGCGAGTACTTAAAAAAAAGGATTTCTAGTAAACAATTTTATCTTCTGATGTGGCTAATCAGAAGTTATTTCGTTGCGAATAACACATCGCACAAGAATGCTGAAGACGTCTTTGTCAAGAATAGTTCTGAGGGCGACTTCTGGAATCGGACTTTGTCTCTGGCCGAGCGAGCAAGGACACACGATCTCAGAACGATTTTATTTATTATTATTTCTTTGGTGACCCCGAAGTCGACGTCCATCGCCTTCACTGGATTGGCTGATAAAGGACGTCATCTACAGCACGAAGGAGTGTTTCATGGCAAAGAGGACTCAGGGCAGGGTCATCTTCATCGCTAGCTTTCATTGCCTGTTCCTTGCGCTTGCCAGGCTAGTCGCGGCTGAACCTTGAGTGGCTAGCCGTGACGAACCTAGTGAGGTTGACCTTCTCGTCATTGTTTTCCGCTCTCTCTTTTTCCATACCTCGCACTATAGTTATTGAGGAGGGTCACAGGCTTCCGCCTGACATCGAACGATGGCCAGTCATGCAAATAGAATGATACAAGTTTAAATTGTGTATATTTTTCAGAGAGTGACTGACTCCTTTCCAGTTTCGAAGCGCTATCACCACGTAGCAATCACTGCATGATAAGGCACATAAGTGGCACGTGGCACATACACTGCGAACGTAGGGCCTGTTCATAACACTCTAGGGATTCTAGGCGATAGCATGTTTATTTTGATATCGCCAAGTTGTCGCAAAATAAATAAACGTCCTACACATATAAGGCATGTAGCGAAACGTGGCCGTCCAAGCCGGTCCACCGCAGACGAACTAAGGGAGCGGAAGGAGAGAGCAAAACAAGCGAAGAAGCAGGCAACGAAATTCACCATCCTTGTCAAGTCTCCGAATACAGCGGCGTTCGATTGGACATTATTGCTTTCGCATGCACAACTCATAAGTGTCTAGGTGTCCTCGGCATTTTCTTTAAGCCGTGAAAGGTACAATAATGCTGTCTATTCAGGTGAGTTATGCGGTCAGGGAGACATAACTCATTAGCAAAAACGATATACGTTTGCGAAATATGTACATCTCCATTTCGAATGTATTTTAAGTAAATTTCGTACTTTCAAGTACACTAAAAATTTACTCCTTGGTTTTTTTTTCCTTACTATTAAAACATAGTACTGAAAAGTGCGCGGAAAACACGTGTATTAAAAGTAAACTCCATGCATACCTCAACTACACTTTAAATGCGTAAATACTATGTTAGTACATTTGAAATGCACATAAAAAATTAGACGTTTACAATCCCCTGTAACGCCGAATTAGAGCGCAGCTCTTGAGGATGAAAAAGGGGAAGGTACGGAGAGGAGGAGTGCCCCTCCTCCTGATCCGTGTCCTCCCCTTCCTCCTCTCCTGCTCGCCTCCCATTTAGCAGGAAATTTTCGCTAAATTTCCCGCTACATTTTGAGGAAAAATATTTCCGCTAAATTTAGCGGGAAGTTTTCTGCTACATTTAGTGGGAAAATTTTCCACTAATTTCCATAAATTTAGTGGGGAAATTTTTTAGTAAATTTGGCGGAAAATTTTCCCCCAAATTTCCGCTAAATTTAGCGGGAATTTTTTGCCAAAATTTAGCGGGGACATTTTCCTATATTTTTTCAGCTAAATTTGTGAATTTTTTCTGATGAATTTAGCGGGGAATTTTCGCTGAATTTAGCAACGAAATTTACCCATAATGAAAAGCGCTGACGTCACGAGTAACGTCACTGGTAACCCTCGTGACGTCACACATGACGTCATCTGTGATGTCATCATGGCAAATGTCTCATAATGCTCCGCGCGGTTACGCCGACGGCGACACCGCTCAAGCCGAAAACGGGCGCCTGAGAGCTGCGCTTTAAAAATGATGTAACTATGTATTGAATTAAACTTTTAATATACGTTTAATGCACTCAGATCATTTTTCTTGCCATATTTGATATTCATGCACGGAATACATATTAGTATACTAAAATACATTTCGATTGCAAGCAAACAAAACCGAAATAATCGCGTATTAAATTCATTTAAAATGTTTTTGAAGTATAGTATTTTTTTTTCCTAATGCACTGACCAAAATCGAGGGTGATACACCCCTCGTCCCGTATGTAACTCCCCAAAACTACATTTGGACGTTCAGTCCACTGACGTGGAGCTGGCGATACCAACTTTTACGAGTGGCTTGATAGCTGTTAGATATAACCGGGGTTCGGAGTTTTCGGTTTAAACCGATAAAAACCGATAAAACTAGGGCCAAATTCATTTTGAAAATTCGGTTTTAACCGAAAAATGTCAGTTTGTAGGTTCGGCATTTTCAGATTTAAACCGATAAAAACCAATCAAAAGTACGTCCGAATCCATTTTCGAAATTCGGTGTTAAACGAAAAGATGTGACCTTCAGTCGTACCGCAGAGCCGTGGCGAAAGGTGGAACGAGATTGTCTATCGAAACGTGTCCGAATGTATGAGATACTCGGATGCCATCACGACGTTTGGTTTAATCTGCGCATCATTCGTAGACGTGAAGTCCGAAATGCCCCAGGAGTTCGCCATGTACGAGCGTGTTTTGAAACTCGTTGTAAGGAAGACTGACTTGATGCAAGCTCCGCAGCCAGAGTTTAGTGAGTACACGAAAAACGTTATGCTTCAAAACGTCGCACCGTGTCTCTTTTGGCGGTAACATTTGATTGATTCGCCGATTTTGACTCAGGCAGCGCTTCACCTCTCAGCCTGCCAGTGTCCAGTGTTAGCGTTGAGAGGGCATTCTTGAAGCTCAGGGTTATATTAACAGGAAAGAAAGAGTGCGGATCAACGAGGAGAACCTGGGAAAGATACATGTGTTTACACCATAATAAGATCACGTAATCCTGGGCCCGTTTGCTCGAAGCGCTAACCGCGGCTAAAGTTAGCCGCAGTACCTAGGAGAGGGATTTTAAAATCACGTGACTGGCTCGGTAGGGATGCGGGGAAACATGGCGGTGCCCCGGTGAGTGAGCGCCGCTCGCTTTGGAACTAATATGTCGTTGTAGCTGCAATATCGAGCGCGTTAGTCAGCAACGAATGGTGCAGGAGGCTTTCGCTTTGCATTTCCTCACTTAAATCTCAAAGCATGGGCAATGACCTCGCCGCATTTTTAGATAGTCTTTCGATTCTGGCCATTCCTAAGCCTAAATGAACGCGATAATTGTCGGCATGGCAACGTCTTTGGAAAGTGGATTGCCTTGACTCAATCGGCCGGGTATTGATAGCACACAAAAGCAGACAGCGTCCCACTAGACCTTTTTCTAAATTACCCAAGCATCGAGGAGAACGCTAGAAGTGTAATTCTACGGTCCACGCGCGCTGGCCTTCCTCTTATAAAAGATTCGAAGTAAATAATCATAATAAGGCTTTGACGAACGCGCGTGCAAGGCAAAATTTGTTTTAGACTTTTTGCTTTAGAACAATTACTACTGCAGACGCCAGCACGTGCAGCGCGTGTAACTACACTCGCAGCATGCACCTCGGCGCTTGGGAAACTTAGAAAAAGGTCTAGTGGGACGCTGTCTGCTTTTGTGTGCTATCAATACCCGGCCGATTGAGTCAAGGCAATCCACTTTCCAAAGACGTTGCCATGCCGACAATTATCGCGTTCATTTAGGCTTAGGATTGGCCAGAATCGAAAGACTATCTAAAAAATGCGGCGAGGTCATTGCCCATGCTTTGAGATTTAAGTGAGGAAATGCAAAGCGAAAGCCTCCTGCACCATTCGTTGCTGACTAACGCGCTCGATATTGCAGCTACAACGACATATTAGTTCCAAAGCGAGCGGCGCTCACTCACCGGGGCACCGCCATGTTTCCCCGCATCCCTACCGAGCCAGTCACGTGATTTAAAATCCCTCTCCTAGGTACTGCGGCTAACTTTAGCCGCGGTTAGCGCTTCGAGCAAACGGGCCCTGATGTACAGAAGCTGAAGTTCGGCGTTTTTTGGGCATAGGCTTTATATCTGACTTGTTTGTACTCCCGTGTTTTTTTTTTTTTTTTTTTTTTTTTTTTTTTAGCATGTTGCACACATTAGCCAAACAGAAGTGTCCATTTCGTTTTCAATGTATCTGTGCCGCGATTCTTTGAGTGATCGCAAATATCAGAGCTACAAGGATTATCTGATCCGGTGTCCGTTGGTATTTATTTTATATTCACCGAAAAAAACGATAAACTTTTGTGAACATAAATACACACCAAAAAAAAAAAACGCAAATTGAACTTTTAAGTAAACACCGAAAAAAGTACTCCGAATTTTGAAAAAATAAAAAACCGAAAACACGGAAAAATAGATAGACTTACTAAATAGCTAACGTGCGTATCAAACATAAAAAAAAAACAATGAGGTTTTGCACCAGAGACAAAAATTGCAGTTGGTTAAGGTTCCTACTGTAGCCTTTAAAGCGTATATTAGCTATTTTGATGAGTTGTATCGCTCGACTATCAAGACGCTCAGTGAAAAGTTGGGATCGTCGGTTCGATAAAAAGTCGCAGTGGACTGAACGTCGAATTGTTGTTTTCGGGTGTTACACCTCCCTATTCTTCTAAGAGTGTTTACAGGATACTGTTCGCTCACGATACGTCAGATAAAATATCTAAGATTTAATAATTAACTTTTAATTGATGCAAATAAAGATATTTTGCAAACTAAAAACTTCCTAAATATTTGAGGCACGTGGTAAAAGCGCAGAGGTGCGCTGGGGTTCGCGCAACAGGCACAACGCTGGCGGCGCGAAATCCCGAATAAAAAGATTTATATCATCCGCGTTTTTTGGTCCGACAGCGTTGCTCCTGTTGCTGCCTGAGTTGAAACTTCAGCGTAAAACAATGGGCCGTATATATGTTTATACAGCCTAGAACTTCCGTCTGCCTCAGCGGGCGACAAGTCTCCCAAGCTGACAGATGAGCAATTTAGCCAGTGCATGCGCAGTACAACCGCTAGCCTGGGGTCTTTAACGTGCACCACGCAGCAGTGATACACGACCCCACGCCGGTATACGATGCTCATCCAGATCGAAACGGGCAGGGATGGGATTGAGCCGCTAGCCCACTCGGCCACCGATCCCCCCAGCTTCAGCGCACCCCCGCGCTGCCCACGTGCCCAAACCTCTCCCAAAATTGACTGATTTGAGGGTGTTACATGACACTCAGGAAATTTTTGATTGGAACCATATAGTTCCAGTCAGTTACTCACCAAATCTTAGTTCATTATTACAACGGTGATATTTACAGAGTGGAAAATACGGCACCTACGGGTCATTTTCTATTAAGAAACTGGTGAATCCGGTTGAGACCGGACGACGAGCGCCAGGGGAATTGTCGCCTGTTGGGTCTCCACGTGACAGCGATGCAGCAGCCGAGAGCACGAGGTCTTCAAGTTTGTGGCCCAGCGAGCGTTTCGGAGACTGTGGCTAGAATTTAAAGACGGCGCGAGACAGTGCGACGCCCTTGCGTAATACCTCGCGAGGTACTTGACGCTCTTCTCGACGCTTCTTCCGAGGTCGCCCGGAGCTTCCCTTAGTCTTTTCGTGAAGGACAAGCCGTGCGGATCTTCCTGCCAACGATCTCTTGCCTCACTGTTTCTGGGAGCCCCGCGTGAGCTTCTTGTTGCGAACCGACTGCGATGTTGAAGCCGTGACGTGGTTGGATTTCTGTCCAAGTCAGCGCGTCTTGCGGAAGACGCAGGAACGCACATTAACCGGAATCACAAGAGTGAGACGCACTAGCCTGTTTCAAGCTTCGAGTCCATAAAAAAATTGAGTCATCATTTGCATTTAACAAATAAAACTGGAGGAAAGTAGGTATACTAAGGCCACGTGGGTCGACCATGGTTCCTACTAAAGTAAAGCGGTGACAAGAAAAGAAGGACTGTACTTACTGACAGGCTGGGAACGGCAGGGAGTTGTTTCAGTTGTCCCGCCTCCAGAGCGAGCTTCCGGCCTTCGGTGACGCCTCGGCGTCCCGTGAGTCTCGAACGTTCACGCGCAGCCAAAGCACGGTGGAAAGCAATGAGCGAGTACTCGAGGCCAGGCATGGGAAAGGGACGCCCTGCCGATTTCAATCTTGTCGATCACTTCAGCCGTCTTATTTTGAAGATTATCGAATTACACAGCGTAAATTAAGTAAAGAAATTGTCTTCGCTATTTTTTCATTTAAGCGTTATATTGAATCATTTGCACAATCTTCTGTTTTTGTTGTTTTTTAAATCCATCCCTAAATTTCTCTCGCCCAGTTCTTGTGAACAGTGAATGCACCAGGTATTCGCACACGATCATCAGCTAAATATTTGGGTTTGGGAACTTGCTCTACGACATGGACGATATTGAGGGTTATTTGGTAAACTTGGTAAAAGTTGGTTGTGATGGCACGCGAAACATTAGTCCACGTGAGTAAAACAACCTTATGCAGGCATGATGTATGCATTTTCGGTCATTTGCTCACGCTCTGTACTCAGTGTCAGCTATTTTGTGCCACGTCGCCAAGGCTAGCCTAGCTTCCATAATGCTGCAGCCCTGCACTGTTGCGAGAGCACGTGACATCGTCTTGAATCTCATTTGCACTCGCTCTTGTGCGAAGGAGGCGTATTGAAATTGCGCGGAGGCTACGCTAATTTTGACAGGTACAAAATAGGTGCTTTTGTAGAAGCTTGTTTTTGATAGAATATTGTTGGTTGGGCTTTATCCAATAAAAACAACCAGTTCTAGAATGGCAACACATCCTAGTAAACTCAGCAATAAAAATGCACAGGCACTGTTTTAAATCTTTGGGTGACTAGTAGACGTAATACAGCAGTTATTCCTTAAACACACCGTCCAATGGCACCCTTTGTGTCTGCTCCAAGGCCCAGAAAGAAGAGCGTGTCACGATCTTTGATTAGATTTTAATATTAAAATCGACCACCCACGAGTGTAATTCCGTGTTCTTTTAACTATGCTTGGAACCCGTAGAATGAGTTATCACTATGACTAGACGATCTCAGTATCTACTTGAGTGCCTCTTTAAGTCCCATATTACGCCTCGCGATGCACAACTTTGAAGCTATAAAATTAATACGGTGAAAGTGTTACATCGCAATTTTAAAAATATTAAACGCGCTGCTGGACAGCTTGTACCGAACACCACACGCTCCCCAAGAGAGCACTATCAGAGCCCCTTTTGGTTTGGGGCGAATGGTCAAGTGTGTGGACACGTCCCACGCATCATATAAAAATCAGGCCTTCGGCAGTAGTGTTATGAATCAGAGCACTAAGAAGCATTTGGCATACAAATATCATTAACTGCCACCTACAAGAAGAGGGGGGATTTGTGCCTGTGTGTTAACGCACTCGGAGCGAAAGCTCGCGCTGTCCCCGCACCTGTTTGGTTTAATCTGGATCTGCAACGTACTGGTGCACGGTTCTGTATCATTGCCGCGTAATGCACGTTAAAACCCTCAGGCTAACAGTGGTACTGCACTAGCTAAAGTTCTCATATGTAGAGCTGAAACACCAGACCCCTATAGGGGCCTGGGCCGGCTTGCTCGAAGCAGAGTCTCAGTTGAGACTGCTCAAAGAAAGCGCTGTCAAGGCTAGTGCTCGAGCTTGAACCGAGTCTAAGACGCTCGCGCGCCCGAGCCTTGGCAGCGCTTTCTTTGAGCAGTATCAACTGAGACTCTGCTTCGAGCAAGCCGTCCCTGGTGTTTCAGTTAGTTAGTTAGTCAGCCCCCTATAGGGGGCTGACTAACTTCCGGCTACACACGCACCACAATTATGATTACGTCTCTGAGCATCTGTAGCTCTTTATCTTACTGTCATGGCTATGTCTGATGGAATTTTACAACCAATGGTGCTTCTCATCTACGCTCTTAATAACGGTACTTGATGCTATAAAGGCTGTCTCGGCCCCAAGACACACAAAGAGAACAGAACAAGAGAGAAACCATCCAAAAATTGAGCAGCTGAGCGCCACGTTTTTTTTTTTTTGATGGTGCGTGTGTGTATGCGTGCGTGATAAAAGTGTATACCTGGGGAAAATTAGAACTGAGCTAGAAGAAAATTTCTAATCGTCTCGATCACAATTTACGAACTGCCTGAAAGGCGGTCCGGACACTTGTCCCTGGCAACTCTGTCGTACTTGAAAGCGCGTGCTCCTTGAGGCTCCTTCCGAGTTCTCGTCTATTTTTACCGTTATAAAAACTCGCACAAAAGTTGACCTCCACATAAACACAAAAAAAACGCTACGTTAAAAAAAAAAAAAGTCGAACATTATGATGTAAAAATAGCGAGCGAACATGCGCGTGCTTCTTTCGCCATTTCTCTATTGTCGTTATGCCGTGTGTCGTTGTCCCGAGGAACAAAGTCGGAGAGAAAGAGAGGGAGAGAGAGAGAGAGAAAGGTGGAAGAAAGTGGAGGGGGGGGGTGCCACGTCGGCGTCGATATTTCGGTTGAAGGTCTGGCTTGACGTCTGGCTGCTGGGTTCATTTCGTGAAGTTCGTTTGCGCTGAAAAAAAAAAAACAGTGACCTGCCCCCTCTCCCTCTCGGTGACGTGCGGAGCCTGAGGCAGAGAACGTTGCCCTCAAGCCTGTTCCTCATCGGCAGGAGCTATACTGCGAGGCTGCAGGGTCTTTGATTGGAAACTAATTGACCGCATTCCGAATTGCCGGTTCGCTAGCGTTTGGTGTGCGCTGGTACATGAATACGCCGCGATCGGTTGATTTAAAGCGTGTATTTTGCGTGCAAATAAGGATCGTCGTCTATGGCGCTGTGCTCTGAAATGAGGCATTTTTTTAAGCTGTCACTGGACAGTTTCAGAAACGCGGGGCGTGGCCCGTTATGGTGACGCGCTGCGGGATGCACGTATCTGGCATATCTGCAAAAGAATGTCGTTTGTCTCTCTACTGGGACAAGGCCTTCGGTTGCAGCGAGCTACGCAAGCGCACGCGTGGTTACAGATTAAGAGGCCGCAACTTGACGCGTGACTAACCGAGACCAGTCACGAATCACCACCGAGTGAATCATTTGGCTCGCTATCAAATGCTCCGCGAAAGAAACAACCTATATTTTACCCTCGCCTGCGGGACGTGCGTCTTTCCCAAACCATTACCCTCCCCCCCCCCCCCACACACACACACTTTAAGAACGTTCAAAGATTGATTTCTTTTTTGGCCGAATAGTATAAGTAGTTTAATTTAAGACAAATACATAAATTCGCTCGAGATTCAATTATATGAATGTCGCATACAAATGCGCGAAATACGCGTTCAATGAAGAGGACCATCCAACAGTTGTGTCGGTTTCTTTCTAACTCTGTTTCACGTGAAGTCCGACCGCAGACGGCGTAAACGATTCGATCAAGCTGCGCTAGAAGTGCCTCGTCAAGCGCGCTCGTCGTCTTTGTGCCTAATAATAATAATTGGGGTTGTGTGGAAATTTATACAGCGAGTCGTTGGTCAGCCATTTTTAATGTTGCGACGAGTCACTCGCTGTAGCTGAGCAATTTAGCCAGTGCAGTACAACCGCTAGCCTAGGGTCTTTAACGTGCACCACGCAGTAGTGATACACGACCGCACGCCGGTACGATGCTCCTCCAGTCTGTCTATGCTGGAAAAAGCGGTGGAGAAACTGCATCGTGACGTCGCCGGTGGGAGGAGCCTAATCTCCATCGCCAACAAACTACATCGGAAGAGAACTGCACCGTGACGTGTCCGGTGACGTCGCCGAACAGTGGCGATTGAGTTGAAACTACATCGTTTTTGTTTTCCCTACAGGGAATTTCGGAGAATCGCCGAGTGGGCTAGCGCACACTAGAGCCACTCTATATGGCAGCGAAGCTGCCAGAGTAGCGACACGACGCAAAATTATCTAGATGCACGACGTCAGAAGCGCCTATAGTGATCTCCATTTTGGGCCTGGGAGGTTGCCATGGCAACCGTACTGCTAGCGACGCCGGGCGGCAACCTTTATCTAGCTGATATCTCCATTCGTTCATTGAAAGGTGGTAAAAGACCTAAAAGACGCTTTGCATGGCGGTACGGCACGGGCCTCTGGAGGAGCGGTGCCTGTTTCTTCCGTGAAGTGAGACGATTTGCAGCCCGGGGAGTGTCGGGCGACGAGAGCTGCTAAGTATCGTAGGTGCGCGGACAAGGCGAGTGGTTTTCCGCGCCGCCGGGATGGCGGCCGCTTCGTGGGACGAACGTACCGTCCTTGCACTTTCGGACATCGCTCCTATGGAACAAAATCCGATTACGCCGGCCACGACAGGACGATTGCCTCGGGACATGACTGCTGCTCGACTGCCCCATAGTAAGAGAATGTATGCTTAGCACCATACTTCAAGACCCAATCATTCATTCAAGATGAGATTATCTCACCGACTGGCGAGGAGCGACGTCGACGACGGTCTCACCCTCGTTTTGGGCGATGAACAGTCGACGGGGTTAAACCAAGAAGGACAGCACGGGGGTCTACAGAGGATCGTTAACGCCATCAAAAGAGACGGACGCCGGACATGAGGTGTTCTTGCCGACAGGCCAAGTGGTCGTTCGGAGGTTTACCGGCATGCAAAAAGTCAATATTTTAATCTGGTGTAGCACGCATACCCGTGTTAAAGGGGCCATGAAATGATTTTTTAACTTCTTCTTCCTTAGCTTTAATCCTCAACTCAAAAGAGAACAGTGGAATCACGCGGTCGTGACATGCTAGGGCACCGGTACGATGACCCCAATCTTCCACCGTGCTTTTTAGGCACACCATAGAACTTGGCATTCGCAAGTGCACTCATGTGCACTCATTGGCCACGAACGCGAATTTAAATATTCGTCGACGAATTGATTGTTGACGAGCGCATACGTCCGAGTGACGCAGTTTTCGTGTCAAATGCGTGAGCTGGGGTCGGCTGACGCCATTTTGGCTTTTGTAGGCATTGCAAAGAGGATATTTAGAACCATGCACACATGATGATAACATCATAGCACACGGACATTAACGAGCACAAAACGGGCCCAGCTACAGAAAATAAATATTACACTCTTAAAAAATAATTGTCTGTAACTTGTTAATTACAAAGACGAACACACCTCTGAGCATATAAGTTTAATAGTATGTGTTGATGCATTGTTATAGAGCAGGTCATTTCATATACGTCATTTGAGCAAACGCCAGCTTGTCACTTGAAAAAAACAAACCAAAAAACACTGCGATCAAGTGCAAGCTATTGCAACGAAAGCACGTTTATCAAAGTCTTCAGAACTGTCAATTCGTAAAATCGTCGATTAGTACAAAAGGTTAAAGATCGCAGGCGCTTCCTCGCTTAAAGTTGCTGTGATTATTCGGTGACCCAGGGCTGAAACAACTTCCCCTGGGCCCTACACACGACGTATACCTTTCGTTTCGATTCTCAGAAATTCCAACATTCAAAGGAAGCTAGAAAATGCGAAAATGTTATCCTAAAAGCTATATCGATAAAATCGTTGATTAGTACAAAACGTAAAGATCGCAGGAGCTTCCTCGCTAAAAGTTTCTGTGATTGCGCGGTTACCTGGGGCAGAAACAACTTCCCCAAGGTCCAACATGCGACGCATACAATTCGCATCGATTCTCAGACATTCCAACGTTCAAACAAGGCTAGGAGTATGCGAAAATTGCATGCAAGAAGTCTTATCGATCCTTGAACACATCCAGGAATCCGAGCACCGCTACGGCGATATGACTGATGCTGTCGCACAGGTGCTAATATCCAGAGCGATCTTGCACAGAAAAGGTATAAAGTCTCATTCTTTCAGATCTTCACGTTATACCTGTGTCAGAGAGCACGAAGAAGTCCGAAATCGTCGGCAAGCAGCGGCACATTACGACTACCGCGCACCGAACAAACTCGTATCCACCAGCTCTGGGCGCTGCCATCTTACCGGTGACATCACGGCTCTTGCGAGGTCACGTGACGAGTAGTCACTCGGTTGCTAAGGAAACCGAGCCAGCTCAGCTCGTTGCTATGGTACCGCGTGTGACCAATCACGGTGAGAGGCGGCACAGGGAAAAGCGTGGCGCTACTCTGGCAGCTACGCTGCCATATCGAGTGGCTCTAGCGCACACCAGCTCGGAGCACGTGGAGCGAAAGCTCGCACTGCAGAAGCCAGGATCTACAGGGGAACAGCGCACCCGCAAAACGGTCACTCGAGTCAGCACACACAAAAGAAAGAGCACACAGCGCTGCGTAAGTGTCTCTTTCTTTATGTGTGTGTTGACTCAGTGACTGTTTTGCGGTGCGCATGTTCCTCATGATCGTGAGCAACCAACTCGCCCGAACCTCTGTGTTAACAAGAACCCAGGGATCCTGGGTTCAATTCCCGCCCCTGCCCGTTTCGATCTGGATGAGCATCGTACCGGCGTGTGGTCGTGTATCACTACTGCGTGATGCACGTTAAAGACCCCAGGCTAGCAGTCGTACTGCACTGGCTAAATTGCTTATCTACAGTGGGTAACAATGTCGCCATGTTCAGGCAGACTAACCTCCTGCTGTATAAACAACTAACGACAAATTTTACTTTTTGACTATGTTTGACTGCGTTAGTGCAACTTCTCTCGTGCTGCACGAGAAAGAAAAAATGTTCCATCGGGGGTTAAATTTTCGGTGAAGTAGGAAGCAAAAAAGAAGAAAAGAGAATATTTCCCTCAAGTTGGGTTCGTAGTAGAAGAGGAGGAAAAAGAAAATCAGTTGTTAGTCCCACGGTGTGTATGGTCTTTTCTTTATGTGTATGTTTATTCTAGTTCAGCTGGCCTTACCTGAAGTAGTTGCTTTAAAATAAAGTATATATATCTCTCTCTCTACCTGAAGTATGAACGAACTAGCTCAACTTAAGCCTGTTACCGTTGATTGCTTGGCTTTTCGCTCAGCCAAATCGCTTATATGGGGTGCACTCAAATGAAAACACAATCGTGTTGAATCGTGTAAGAGTATTTAGAATATTTATCGATCACGCCGCTGAACTTGCATCGCTCGAAGAACTTCCTTTTTGTGAGCGCCTTCTCTGCTTGAGTTTGTTGGAAACACAGCCACTTCGATCCGAGGCAATCGATGATAGTGTTGGTGACATCACCAAGTACGCGACTCACAGAGCACTGGTGAACAGCAATGTTTTCGTCGCTCCTGACGGTTCCCTGGAAGCCGCCAGCGGCGTAAAAGCGTAGAGCTGCGAGGACTTGTTGTTCAACCGTCAGCACACGGGGCCCTTCACGACGCCGCTGGAGCTTTCCGCGAAGCTGGTCGCACAGCCAGCGAGTCACCCCTTTGGTCAGCCGGTATTCGCCCACAAACCTCGCATCGCTCGTCTCGAAAGCATCCCGGTGATCTCTAAAAACTCGATCCGCTGGCGAACCCAACAGTAGAGATGCATATGTTAGGGTCGCCATCTTTTACGATGCAGTTTGATCTCTGGCTTCGTCTCGACCACTCAGTTAACTGCATCGTCAAAGTGCATCGTGACGACATTTTGACGTCACCGCCAACTGCATCATTTTACGAGCATAGCTCGAACTGCATAGGGAAAAACTACATTTCAACGTCATGTCACGTGACCCGAGAGAAGAGCCAATCAGTGCCCGATGCAGTTTTCTACATCATGTGAGTTTGCGTTCCAGCATAGATAGGCTGATCGAAACGGGCAGGGGTGGCGGGATTGAACCCAGGATCCCTGGGTTCTGCAGCGCGAGCTTTCGCTCTACGTGCTCCGAGCTGGTGTGCGCTAGCCCACTAATTCTTATCACCGTGCAACTACGCCTTTCGCGCAAAAAACAAAAAGCGCAGGATTAAGGTGCATTTATTGCGCGTTATTGGTTTAGTCGGTGATACCAGACTTACAAAGGCGACAAGCGTCAGGACTACGCATTTTTGGAGTGCTTAATTGACTCCAACGGTTCGTATACCGTCGTCTGCGGTCAAACTTCCAAGTAAAACACCCCGTTGTACTCACATAGCGTTTAGGCAAAATTCCTTATCATAAGAGTGTACAAGACCGGCGTTTCGATCTTTTAGCTCAACGCGCAAACTGTCACGGAATGCAACGGAAAATCGTGACCCGAAGAAGGGCTGTCAGGTGATTTTCGCCAACTCGTGCCGTAATGTCAAGTACAGTCACGCGCGCTTAGGCGTGCGATGCTCAGGGAAAGGTACTGTGCTCCGGACATCGATCGAGTTCGCAATTTCCGTCACCACACGCTGAACTCTATGGAGCGAATACACGTGGAACATTTCACTGAACTTCACTCGGCGGTGGGTTCCCTTCGAGTGCGGCGTCAACAGCCACCGCCCCGAGGCCGCGCGTATGAGGGCGAACACTGCCGGGCAGAAGTCGTAGCTTGTCTGCGGCATATTCGCTCCATGGAGTCCAACCTTTTGGCCAAGTACGTGATCCCTAATAGTCGTCGCCGAATCGGTTGTTAACGAGCGCTTGCAAGCAGACTGTGCTCGTGTAGCAGTCTATGACTGGCATTCACCAGTGACGAGCTCGAAACAGTTAGGAATATTACGATAAAGTAATAAATCGTTCCGAATAACAGAGATGAAAATTATCTCGCTCTGTACCTTCAAAATTTCGCAGCAGACATCACGTTTCTGACCTGTTCCCCCCAATGCTAGTTCTCGTGCGTACCATTGTATACCCGGTATTCAGTCGGTTGAACTTGAACCAAGTATTGTCTCACGGTCCCTTCGAAATTACCTAAACAATATTCTTCAAATAAACTCGTACTCCGCTCCAAATCGGAGTGCTCTAAAGCTTCGGCGTGTGCGGTTTACAAGCAATCTGCCCGGACATTCGACACAAGCGGTTACACACTAAAAAAGGTCTCACAGCCTTAAAGGAGCGGTGAAACGATATTCAGTTGGAATGTGTTTCACTTTACACGAGCTTACTGGCACTAGTGGGACCCAAGGATACTCGCACGCAACGCCACTGGCCAAGAAACTCCTTTGTTGCGGTGTAATTTCAAGGACAAAAGCGATCATTTTCATTCAATCTCTCCATTTGCAAAATTTGATGACGTAACGTGGGGATCGCAGCACACCCAAGTGACGATATTTGAATGCGGTTCATAGATTGGACCCGAGCATTGCGTGGGCAGCTCGATTTGGGCTCGTGATAATTACTAGCTCGAGAAGCATTCGGGTAGTGGCCCGTGTCCAATCGCTGCAACGACGACAATAGCCGAGCCATAACAATGTCTGGAACTCAGCGCGTGTCCTGTGCTTTGCCAACCCCAGCGCGTGGCTATGATCAACATTGGCGGCATATAATCGGCTCCAGATCCCGTGGCCGCTTGTTCTGGCTGCGAGTTGAGGGGGTGAACCCTGCTCGCTTTTTCTTTATTTTTTTTTCTGGGACTTCTATTTCGTGGGGTGAAAAATGAACGCGTGTTTCATAGGTCATTAACGTCAGGGATCTGTTCTAACCGGTATTTGCGCAAAGTACAAAAATTGTTGCATCGCCCCTTTAATGGTTTAAAAAAGCGTGTTTAAGACAATTAAACCAATGGCTGAAAACTCTTTCAGCGTCTTTATTTCGAGTAATACGTACCCTATTTAATCGCAGAACAGGACGCTGACGCAATCGGATTGAACACTTTTCACTTTTGGAGGGTGGCCCATATGCTTACTGCTCGTTAACGTATTGCTCTAAATAGTATCCCTACAATGCTGCTAAAATCGGCACCATCCTATTTTTCTATTATTCAACAGCGTCCTAAATGTGTGGCTGTAACACCCTTATTTTGTTAGCCCTGGTACAAACCGATTTTCACCCTTAGGGGTGTAAACTTCGTCTAGTGTTTACCGACAAAGCTATAACGCGTCTGTTCGGTATCCACGGTCGTGCCGCATATATATAAAAATAAATCCAAACTGGAACTACGTCGGGCACTCCACAACTGGCCTTTCTTTATAGCGTAAGTGCGTATATCATGAAAGAAAGGCTGTAGCGCTGACGTGTCAGTGTCGCCCCTGACAGAGGGGCTAAATGCGTCTTTCCGGGAGGCTCACTTTTGCGCTGCGCATCAGTGGGACACCTCAAGGCCCCCGAGAGATCCCTCTCTTTCTTTTTCCGAGACTCGTCGAGAAATCTTGGAAAAAGAACGGGAAATAAACTTGCCCATCAGCCTGAGTCCTTGACAAGAAACAAAGAAGATTGTAACATCGTTAACAGAAAAAAGAATTAGCTTCCTGGCTTTACGAAACTTTACGGCTCTTCTTGTTAGGCCTTGTCTCAATTCTTTTTTTTTTTTCGGTTTGAAGTGAGGACAGTGATCTGACTTTGGTTTGGGGTTTGCGCCTAACCTTCGGTAGGGACGAAAGATTGAAGGAAAAATGCGAATAGAGGATAAAAAAGGCGAAATGGAAGATCTTCAAACTGATGGAATTAACGGTTGTTTTCTATAGAGGGCATGCCCGGGCTAGTTGGTGATCCATGTGTGTTGAGAGTCTTTCACTGCTTTCCTTTACTTGTCCGTTGTTTTTAGCGCTTTTACCTCAAACATGGTTGTTTTAAACCCGAAAATCGTTCGCTATAAAAAAATGCTGTATCAATATGTTTTATTTAAAAAAGCATACTACTTTTTTTAGTAAACAATATTCATACAGCAAAAATTTTCTTCACAAATTATCGCGCAACACATGATAATATATCAAGAGAAAGCTATACTGGAATAAGTCGAGAAAGTCGATTCTATGAAAAAATACCTCTACTAAAGATCTTGTCTAAGCAAAAACGTTTGGGGAAAAAATGGCTATAGTGGTCTCAAACTGAACTTTTTCTATGTGTGTATACGCGTAGTACCAATGTAGTTCGCTTGCCACGTGCACAACTCGGGTTCCTCATAACAAGATAAAAGATTAAAAAAATCGCCGACACAGTGGGGGGGGAGCAAAACCAGATGAAGAGGCTGATCACTCCCGCCTTTCTATTTTACTTTCATTTAATAAAAATGATGCAGTTTTATTTTGATCTATCACTTCATCAGTGATGTGATTGGCCTAAGCCATTTGGCGCACGTTTCCGAGCAGCCAAAACAGTGTTTTGGAGCAGCAAATGTGGCCTTTAAATCCAACCGAAACAGTGTTTTGAAGCAGCAAAAAGCGGCTTTTCAGGGCAGCCAAAGACGGTGCTTCCGGTACTGGCAAAAGTGGATTTTTGGAGCAGATATTCTTCGGAGAAATAAAAATATTCGTTTTAAGAGGGCTGCATGCCAACAAAGGGCACTCCTTGTGTTGTGTTGTGTTGTGTTCTGATGTGACGTGTTGTGACGGAACTCGCTGCTTCTGTTTTTACTGCTCGGACATCCCACAAGTGTTGTACCAGGGCTGTAGGCATTGCCAAGCAATTTCGAAAAACCGCTTGCCACCGTTTTACTGGTTCCTTACGTGCCGAGATTTTCGTCAGAAAGTAAACGCGACACGCAAAACGATGGGCTGCCAAGCATGCCAGCTGGTGCCTCGGTCACGCAATCATGTTCGCGTAACGTACGTGAGGCCAACTTCGAGCGGACTTGCTGTTGGGCACGCTTCGTCACTGCGGCGCAGACAGCGGCTGTCCGGTCTCCGAAACTGAAACCGTGCTCGTCCAGCTCCACCGCTACCCTTATCCCCAAGGTATGCACACAAAACGCAACTTTCCGAGCATGCGACAAAAACAGTCCAGTGGCGCATTAGCGCTGGGCCAGCAAACAGGTGCAAGCTAAACACCCCAAAATTAAGAACCTGTGTGCATCGATGCAAGACGTGAGCCAGCCCCCAAAACGTCCTTGCGACGCGTGCAACAGCTGAACTTGAGACAAGCCGGCGTGCTGTGCGGGTTCAGCTTGCAGACATTGCACTTCTTTGGCACAGCTCACTGCTCTTCACCGCTTTCTTTCACAGCAGACGTTTCACGTACCAGGGTCCTCTTAAAAGAGAATGCGAGAGGAATCTAGATAAACAATACTTTGACAAAGCAGTTTTGAATTAAAGATATGGATTTTTGTAGCGCATATCATTTAAACAAGAACAAGTGTTGATAGACTTGCGGTGGTACTTGGTTCATCTGGCGTCCTGCTCATCTGCGGTGATGTGGAACGGCTTGGCGTTCGACGTCGCGCAACCACAGTCACTGAAAGGCGCTGACCGAATATAGTGACCACGGCCGTTGAAAGAAGCTCACAAAGTAACTCCCTGCCGCAAAACATGGTTTCGTTTCACAGCAACCCGGCATGTGGTACCGCTAGCGTCGGGGCGTCTGCACACATCCGTATATCGCTGAAAATATGAAAGAAGGGGCAGAGACGAGACCACAGACAGGCGCGAAACGCGAGATGCCGGGAAAACCATGCAAGACCGGAGTGGACAGACGAGCACGGTACTTTGTCAGGTGGCCCCTTGCCTGCTGCACACCGCCAATTACGAGCCTCAGTTTTAGTTTCGGTGTTGAAAGGCGACCTAAATTGAGTCGCTTTTTGAACGGCAGCGCAGATTACCCATATTTTGGCGAAATGCAGGATGTAGCAGGTTGGCCTTGGCGCAGTTTGGCGCAATTGGCGCAGCAATCACATCACTGCTTCATGCTTTTTTCCTCACAGTTTTGTTGTGGGATGTGTGTTCCTCCTTTCCCCTTCTGCCCTGTTCACCGTTGCTGTGTCCTCCTCCCCTAAGGTGAGGAGGATCTTCTTCTGCGGAATCTCGGGTCTGGTCGTCGGCCTTAGAGTAGTGAGGGGCGGGGGGGTACCTAGCGGGAGTTCCCCAGCTGAGGTAATCCTAGTAATGTGACTATCAGCCCTGCACGCTGTTTACAAGCAAAGCTTCCGCGTTTGCCCTGGGTGCCAGGCACTGGCGTAATGTGCGAAACCGAATTCAGCGTGAAGGGAAGCCACGACCGTGCGCATGCACCGTCACCATTGACGATTGCCACCGCAGTGGCGTGACGTCGAGGCCGCGTGTTGGTCCACAACAAAAGTGACGTCATCAGCGGGTCGAAGATGACCCGCCCACTCGTCACTAAGCTGGCTCGGGGTTGCCGTCAATAATGTCTGGACAGATACCAGGCGGCGGAGAGAATCGCCAAATATACAGCGGTGATCGCTACGCTCTTTTAAAATAAATGCGGTTTCACTTTTGCTTCTACGTAAGATAAGGTCGACAACTGAAGTCGCTGGAAAAAAGCCATAAAAGGTCCGCTCCCTAACTCAATTTTTTAAGTCGCTGACTTCCCTTTAACGGAGTAGATCAAACGGCGCAACGGAACATTGCAACCTCACGACGATAAATAAAATCAATTTGTGCGTTTATGTCGGCTAAACAATCACGCACCAAAAAGGCAAAAAAGATGAAAAGACGTAGGATCACGCCGCTGACAGTGTGCATGATCGGTGTAGCTGGTGATAGCAAACGCACAACGAGCGCGCCACAGCCCGTTTACTTTTGGCACACCTTCTTCGCTGGGCTTCGTCAGATCGAGAGCGTCGGCTTTGGTCGGTCTTAAACAAAGATTAGCTCCGTTTCATATTATGCAACTCTCACAATTTAAAAATAATACGAAAAATATTAAGTTGATCTTGGATGATGCGAGACTATTTCCACATAGTGGTACCACGTTTCATTCGTGTGATGATCTAAGGACGAACACTTTTATCGCTTTAAAACAGCCTCTAATCTTTAACGATACATACGTTCTTTAATCCCCGTAAGGCAACAGCAGGCATTCGGCGAAAAAAATGTTGGGGTGTGTGTGTTGACACGGCCTAGAACTTAGTCTGCTCAAACGGGTGATTTTTCCCAACTGTAGACGAGGAATTCACCAGTGACTACAACCTTCAGTGGCCCGGGGTCTTTAACATGTACCACCCCAATATTGACCCACGACCGCTCGCCGGCGTGCGATACTCCATCCAGATAGAAACGGGCAGTGGGAATGAGCTGGCGTGCGCTAGCCCACTCTGCCGCCTCCCCCCAACGGTCGACCACTATCCCCAATCTCCCTGTGTCGGAAAGGATGCACGCGATTCCTGTTACTGATATCGAGCAGATTACCACTGTACCTCTTCTAAGTACTTTAAAAAACTTGTAAGTTTGTTGCCATATAAATATACATACCCACATGGTAATAACGGAAGGTTGATCTTATCCCGGTTATTCGTGATATTGAATCAAAATATTCTCGGTAAAAATACTCTACGGTATTTTTTATCCGAATCTGAATATCGTTCGTTTTCCCGAAGATTGCAGTACAGCAAGAACACACGAAAAGCCTCAAACCAGTTGTTACGTCATACCCAGATCTTTGGGCCGCCAGCGCCGCGGCCATCGCTCGGTAATGGGCAAACTGATGCAATTGCAAGGTTGTCGGGTATATTTTCCCACACTGGCCTGATGTGAAGTCTTTTTCTGACCTTTTGTAGAACGATAGAGTGCGCGTGCATAACTTTGATAAATGTTGAAGATGCGTGAGAGCGGAAATTCAAAGGAAACTCTGGATATGACATCGAAGGCTCCGGGAAGAAGGAGCTTCAGCGACTACGCTGGAAAGTATTTTTAACCTCCGTGCATCAAATTAAAAAAAAACAACACTCAATGTATTTGTGATTCTGGAGGAACATAAATCTCCAGGCTCTACTTCAATATCTTCTTAATTCTTTTAAAATTTAGCAATTACTCCTTAGATTATACACGAAAAAAAGTGCAATGTCACTTTCTGAAAATCACCGATATTAATTTATATACCATCCGCCTGCTTTGAAGGTGTAACTATGAGATGTATTAGTAATAAGAATTATACGATGTATATGACTGACAGGTTGCATAGTGTTCTCTATAATCGCTGAATCTCATGGCTTATGGGGCACCACTGCTTATATTCCCACGGTTGTTTGCTTCTTCTGCGTCCCTAACCTATCTACTACGAGGCTCATCCTTCTTCTTTCTGCTAAATCGCTAAAGCGTACTACAGGCTCAGCACCGACATGAATCGCGTCTGCAAGCGTGGTGCGATTTTATGCGTTTTCATGACATCGAAAACATTGATCTCAGTATACAATGATGAATTGCTATACGTGGCTAAAATGGTTCCCTCTAACTCAACTACTTTTCCTAAACACAAGTTGTTTATTAAAAATTATTTAATTGTACCTCATTCATTTCAACAACGTACCATCACGGAATCTGCAGACACATGTTCTAGGTCAGAATACATAGATCTACTAAAGAAGATTAAACCTATGACAAATGGACGACGTGAAAGGACTAAATATTACTTTCATCATCAAAGTGTTCATCGACTTTGTTTAGACTTCATTCAATGGAAAAACATACTATTATATATATATATATATATATATATATATATATATATATATATATATATATATATATATATATATAATCATCACGCTAAATCATATATACAAAATTTATATAATAATATTTCTATTTTTAGTAAATCAACAAAATTAAACGCAAAGCGGTAAACTTCAATTTAGTTAGTTTTAACAAAACATTTTTTTTTCAATTTAATGAGTCATAAATGCTTATAGACAATTGACTTCAGTCTTGACCAAACAAATAAATTAAATTATTTTCAATATCCTCCTGAATTATTACAATTTACACGTCTACTAATGTAGTTTTATTCGAGCTGAATCAAATTCAAAGTACCTACCTTGATGCATCTTCAACAAAATAGTTCATTGTTTCTGGATTGTTTTCAACATACAGTAGAATTCTTGTATAATGAAAAAATGCTATCATGAATGCTTCACTTAAGTCTGCAGACTCTACAAGAGGCTGGAAAATGGCATCTGCAATCGTGGTGGCTCAATCCGAAAAATTTCTAAACAATAAATAGTATCTCATAAAACTTAAAATTTAATGACATATATCAATCCAGCGATTCTTTTTCAGCTCCTCAATCTCACCGGCGCTCGTTGTTAAAAGTATTCTCCTAATTTAAATTCGGTATGTCGACTAGCTCTATTAATACCTAATGTGCATTGAAATAATATCGATATGTATATTTCAGGTTGGATAATCATGATTTACTAAAAAGCGGTACGTTTTCTCCAATATTTATTTTATTGTAATCTCGTTACTGAAGGACGAACAATCTAACATGACTGCACAAAATATACATTACAAATAACATAATGATCAAAAATAATCAGAATATCTTAAAGCCTTGTAACAATACAATTACCATTTTATGAAATATTCTGCGAAAAAAAATACAAATC
>JAZHYW010039917.1:0-25795 GCA_037355805.1 Ixodes ricinus
GCGAAAGCGTGAGCCACCTGTGGAGATATTATGTCGATTGCAAATTGCAAGCAGGATCGGTAACAAGTCGATGATGGCCACTGGTAACAATAATCACCTCATTGTATCCACTGTTTACATCAAGTTCGCTTACATCAGCCAACCTTCAAACTTAAATGTTCGAAATAAGAATTTGGCTTCTTATTAAAATAATGAACAACGTTTAGGCCGATTTGCTGTGCTATCAAAGATAGATGACAAGCAGGTACGTCGAAAGAGTAAAACATTAGTTCCCGAATGATCAGGGCCGCCGGACTGAAGACGCACTGAACGTAGTCTGGAGGTATCCGTACAACTGATGGCTTCTCGCGCCATAGCAACAAAACAAATAAACTAGTATCAGAGATATTCGTGAATTTAACCAAAAGGCCGCCGAGTAATTGTGTCCGACGCAGTTTTGTCATTTTAGACAAAAATGCGCCGCAAGACCGGGACAGGGTAGGGGAGACACAATGAGAAAAGTACTTTCAACTGAATGTTTATTGCAACACATGTACTACTTACACACCCAATCGGGCTTCTCAAGGAAAAATTCAAATTCCTTGTCTGTTAGACGGAAGTCATGTTAGAAGTCATGTACCAACTGAATCATCTGTCACTATTGATGCAGTCTTCACAGCACATATCCTTTCACAGCACATATCCATGTTTTCACGAACGAGCAGCATGACTCAAACCTTTCGAACGTTTTCTGGTACAACCTAGTCGAAGAAGTTTAATGAAGGCAGGCTTTGCTTTGGTTCCTTTTAAATTAAATGCATCAATACACGTCTCACATGGGGAATTCACCCAGACTGAAGGGTGTCGATGTGGCCACCACTGCGCCGTGACGAAGTTGCCTGTGTATTCAAAACAGCAGAGAGAGATAGGCTGCAGTGTCTATTTCCCTTTGACCTCGTCTTCTGTTATGGCGCCCCCCTGCTGGTCTCAGTTGCAGCGCGTCGCAAAGGCTGCCTTCGAAGAATTTATGAGTATTTTGGAACACGGCTGTTGCTGGCTGAGCCAGAAAACGCTTGGACGAACATTTGGCACGTGGCTCACTCTGACGCGCTGATGGGCCTGGGGCCGGTGACTTCGCCGTTCGCCAAGTTATCCCCACCGAAAAATTCGATATAACTTTTCACTGTCCGATTTTAACCGGAAATTGGTTTAAACTGATATCCAGATTGCAGACAAAGGAAATAATTTAAAGCTAAATTGCAGATAGAGTCCAGATAGAAATCCAGATAGCTTCATCGGCAACCGGATACAAAGTTCTACCGGATTTTTCAGGGATGAATTTAAGAAGGTGAAACTATAATCGTTATCACCAGCGTGTCGTAGTAGGATGGCTATTCAGGCTACGTTTTACCCGCTTCCAGCGCTTTATACTTTTTCGTGCGTTGCAGTCGCGGCTGTGGTTCTTTGCTGTGAACGTCCTGAAGGCATCCATACCGCAGGGAATGGCCATTTTTCTTCGCCGAGGTCATCCCGATTCAGTGATAGACTATAAGTTGTGATGGTCCATCAAACTTTCTGATGGCCCATCAGACCTTTTGATAACCCATCAGACTTTTTGATGGCCCATCACACGTTTTAGCGGCTCATCACACTGTCCGTGACAATCAATTGTTGTCTTCTTTATAGTCCAGAGATCTTGATGACACCAAACAGATCCTCTTTAGTAGTCCACCAGAATTTCTTTGATGGTCTGTAGGCGATTGATGAAAACGACGGAATAACGATAATATGCATGGTTGCTGATAATCACAAAGGCTTATGTTTTTAGGTTAGAGACCGTCAAAACGTTTCTTGCAGAACAGACGATAACTCAACGTTTTGATGTTGCCCGAGTGAGACCACTAGTACATTTCAGATGGTATCACCGTAATTAAAAAGTATTAATAAGTTTTCGCGACAGTATTTCTGGTGGTGAAAAGAACTGACCGACATTCGGGATAATCTCCAGCCGTACGACAAGGCGCCAGCGATTCACAACCATGTATGCGGTGAATTACATTCAGTGTGGTTGACGAGATATGGGTCTGATAACAGGGTGTTCAGTCCGTAATAATCCCGCCCAACAATTGTCCTAGGCTACCGGAACAAACAACAGACACCTCCTCATATTCAGGTATGTTTTGCAAACTATGGTTTTGTTTTAAATTGGGTATTGTCCGTTGGGTGAAAAGCAATCTGTTGATTCCGCTTTGTATGACAACAGATACTTTCCACGATCAAAGTAAAAAGAATAAAACAAATGACCTGCTTGATATAAAATGCATTATCAGGCGTCCTTGTACTGTGAACTAAATGTTTGCGAGGAAGAACGTTTACAAAGCCGCGATGTGGTAATACGAGGCTGATTGCCTCAACACGAGGCTCTAGTGTATTGCGCGCGGCTATCGACGCCATCATGCCCAGGCATTGACGATGGGGTGAGTGCGATCAATGGACACCATAGTTGCTGTGCCGTCGTGGAATGAGAGTACGGACGTCAGTTCCTCTTCCGCTGGTTTTTGCACTTAATAATTTAACGTTCAGCTTCGCGAAAAAATGACATGCCATAAAATAAAATATAGACTTTGTTTCAGGTTCTGGGCAAGAATTTTGCGCGCACCCTGATGCTTTTCCGACGTTGTTGAAATAATGAACAATGCACAGAATGAAAGATACAAATAGATACAACCAGTCCAACTCTGCCGTTCTTAACAGCTATGAATAAAGTCATAACGTAATCACGGTAATGACTGAGGTACGGTAGCAACCAGGAGCGGTCCTGCTTCTACACAGGGAAGGCTGGACAATGGCAAAACGAAGTACTCTAAACATTGGCAGGTTTTGGGGTGGTACTCATGCTGCTGTAATATACATGGCCGAAAGTCGTAAAGACAAGAAAGAACAGAGTTAGTACACATTGTTTTCAGTCTTGATTCGTTGTGGGATGAACTTGTACGTCTACATTTTTTGGGAGCGATAAACCCTTTCTTATGATGCATTTCGCATGACAAGTCCACTACCATTCTGTCATCAACACGTCTGCCTTTAACCGTGCAGCGCATGAGCACCTGGATGAGCGTTAAACGTCAGTTGTCCTTCTGGTGGCATGAAGAACTGAAGAACATACACAAAGAAACGCATACACTGTTGACTCATAACCCACTTTTATTTTACGTAGGCAGATTATTCTAGTCCAGCTATCTTATCCGAAGTAAACCAACTAGCTCGGCTTAAGCTTGTCACATTTCCGACATGTTTTGTGCTCACGCTGTGTACATCACAGACAATGCGGACAAAATAGACACGCATTTCACTACTGAAGATTCGCACTATAAACAATGCTCCTATTTAAAATGTTATTTATCCGACTACTCATAAATATCAGTAGTTGTCATGAACATTTATAAAATTATTTTTGTATATCTGGAGTCTATTTCGAATTGAATGGTTTGAATATTGTGTGGGTTATCTCTTTACTCCTCTCTTTTTTCTTTACCTGCGTACGTCAGCACATTATTATAGAATTCAAAAAAACGTTTAGAGTGAGTCTTGTAACTTCTTGCATATGCACGCTATTATTGATCGGTATGTAATGCCTGTAATATTTTTAAATATCTTCATTGGTAATCGCTATCCTTTTGGGATTTTAATTGCAAGTAGGTTGCTGCTGAGATCTGTCCACTTTTGGAATTAGGTAAAATATAGCCCTTTAGGACCAAATTGCGATTGATGTTGTTGTAAATCATAAAGTAGATCGCACGGATTTTTATCTTATCATCAAAATGAGAGCCTTACCATTAATAATATCTTGTAGATGTTTTCATGACATTTTATGACTTACACCAACTGATACTGCTAGTAAAAACACGTATTTTATGTCGCTGTTTGTTTACTTAGAGATTCATGTTGCCTTCGGCATTATATGGCAGGTGAGTGTTAGGCGAAATATACTAACGTTAATCGAAAACGATCGGAAACACTGAACACATTTTTATGTACGCTAGTAGACATCCTTCAATAGCCAACCTATTCCATTCTATAGTTTTCGGGGAAAAGAGAACGCAAAACATCAGACATGTATAAGAGTGGGGTTTGATTTAATCAGTCTCCTGGCGTCTTCGCCTGATATATGTCGTGCGTCGACAGACCTTATTCGACCAATAAGCAGTTTGCTGGTATGTACGTCGTAAAATTTTCAAACCTGACGCATTTTTCTGCGTTCGTTAACTAGTGATTCCCACTTTAAATTGTATTTCAGTAATGGTGACACTTGCCCGGGCGTAGGTAATTCATTTAGAACAAATCCAGCAACACCGATTTTGAATCGTTTTCCTGCTTTTCTATTATGTTATTGTGCTGGGATCCCGCTTAATAACTGCTGTGGTATCATTCAATAGGGACCTGCGAAACGTAAAGCATACAGCTTCGGGACACCTTGTACGAACCCATGTCGGTACCTCTACGACTGGCAGAAATTAAGCATCCGTGCAGCTTCAGAGTCAACATTTTCCTACAGGGTTGAGCTTTCCAGCGTTAAAATCACTGGACAGAATTACACCCAGGCATTGTACGCATTGAGTTAGCCTGAATTGTTTCAGCTATTTATTATGTAGGCTGAAACTTATTAAGCTTTTTCTTTCAAGTAAATCTCACGTAATCACATTTTTTAATCGTTCGGATTTATTTTCGAATTGTTGTAACCACGTTGATCAGCATTATTGTTAGATCATTCGTGTAGTTTGCGCCATTTAATCATATTAATCATTTCTACAAAGAATACAGTCCTTTTTCAAGAGGCCCATATTTGATTGCATTCCATTAATACATGTCATTTATACATACCAGAAAAGACCAAAGATCCCAGAACAGAACCCTGGGGACACCATAGATGTAACACCAACCAGTAATCGGACCTCTCACCATTTAGCACAACGCACTGATTTTCGCCTCTCTCAGGTAGTCCTGGAGCCATAACCTAAAACATTATTTTCAGCTCGGCAAGTAAGGTGTGTTTGTGGTCTAACAATTCAACAATGATGCAGATCAGGCTGAAGCTCTAAAAACAAACTCATCTCACTTTTGTGTCCAGTAATCCATGGCGCCTGCCAAAAGTGAAAAAACGTCAACAAGCACAGTGAATTACGCAACGATGCTACATGATCGAAACCCATGCTAATCCCGGATAAGGAAATTATCTATGTTCAAGTGCGTAATAAGATTACTTATAAATCGCGTGTTCGCAGGTTTGGCAGCATATGCACGTTAGAGGAATAGGTCGTGGTAATTTTCCGCGCAGTTCGTAGATCTCAGATTTGTGTATTGGTACAGCGTTTGCGACACTCAAGCCTACTCAGCTTTTTGATCCTTGAACGACGTGTTGTAAAGCACACAAAAGTAGCTTTGCTATCTTGACAGAAACCAACTTTGAGAGCACTCAGGCGAATGAAATAAACGAAGAGGTATTATTAGGTCTTGCTAAAATAAATTGCAGATCCGAGCATCTCTTTTCGCTTTGCATATTGACAACCCCAATGATATTAATAGAGGTGCCGCACTGACCACTGCAAACATGTAGGTAACAACCGATTGGGGAACAGGCGTAGTACGCTGCATTGATTGCAGAACCGCGTGTGGTGTACAAGAAAACATATAAGTGACAGGTGGAGAGATCGCACTCATGTCTCGTTTGTCCTAGATCTCGCTTCAGGCATCAGGCCAATTAGTCTTATATTTGTCCAGTATTCGTAAATAATGAGTATAATGGCGCTAAGCGATTTGAAAGCAACCGTGTCTTAGTTACATGGTCAATGTGTGTCCATATTGGTCTCCTGCATGTTGGGCCTCAATAGCTTCAATCAGTATTAGTTCGCATTTTCTGGCAAACGTTGCTACATAGAACTTTCCTAATATTGACTCAATATTGGTGCATATTTTTTACCAATATTGCTACGCACAATTTCTTTCTCTCATTAACCATTATTGTACGCATCGTCCAAGCTATTATTTCGGCACGAACTTCTTGTACGTGTTGACAAATATTAGCATACATTTTCTAGCCTCACATTGGCAACGTGAATGTCTCCAATATTATCCGATATTGGTCTAAATTTTTCAGCAGCATGTAGCCATGGTCTGATTTCACCTCCAATATTGTACCATATTATATCCCGTAGCCACATACGCTAGTCATCTTACCGATTGGCACCTAATAAGCTGCATTGCCACATTGGTTCCACTCCTCTAGCCCACATTGGGCAAGGTGACTCTTCCAACATTACATGTCCGTGATGATCCTACTTCCTCGCAGCCTATATTGGGCATCCAACCTTGCACTCGAGCAGCTAAATACATCAGTAATTGGTTTTACTCATACTCGCCACCAATACAAGCTTCAGGTTAACTTTCTGTGACAGTAAACAGGACATATTATTTTTATTTTCGCCTCGTTTAATATTTAGAAGCCTAATGCAGGCAGGTTCATCAATTCTTCTAGCACCTGGCAGGGTTTGACCCTTACCCCGCTGCTCAAAGCAATCGAACCTTTCACTTTTAAGCAGGGGATTATTGACACCCTTGTCCCATATAATACAATCTCCAAACTTGAATCTGATTTCTAACAGCGCACTAGAAAGTCTGTAAACAGACGTGCCGAAATCTTCGAGGGGCTTGACAGCCAGGCGTTCCATTAAAATAGCTAATGTACGTTTTAGTGACTACAAAAAACGTAATCGGGACTTTCGTGGCTCTACTTCAAAACCTCGTGTTTTCTTGTTTTTGTGGTTTTTGACACGCCCTTTAGATATTTAATAACTTACATCTAACCATTATCAAGCCCCTGAAACATGGGGCCGTCTGTGCGACCATAGGGGCGCTGTACGCTGATTTAAATTTTTTGGCAAATGCATGGGACAAAAGCGTGGTAAGACACCTTTTTTAGAGTGTCAAGAACTCGTCCAGTTCAGCGGCGAGGTTGACGCCTGCCACCAGCAACGTGTCCGCGGCACCAGACAAGCGCTTCCTGACAATACCTGATGTCAACTCTTCGACGTGTACTTTCACCTTGCTGAGTGCCGCGAGGGAGAAGCACTGATATTCGACTTCACGTTACGATGTTATGCTGAACAGGATACACGTTACGCGCATACCAGTATGGCAAATTAGTGCTCAAAATCCGCGTCACGGCGAGCAAGATCCCAAGGCAGCGCGGCAGTAAAACAAGGTCTGGTCAAAAACGCGAAACATGAATAAGAGCTATAGTTTTTAGTACGGCAACTGGAGATCTGCAGACCAGCAATTGAGCCGTCATTGTGGCCAGCATTCGTTGATCCGACCAGCACTGCTGGGTGAGGTCATATACGATGCGTTAGCGCGTGCGTGCATGTGCGCAGCGGCGTGAACGTAGCTCTGACGGTGCCTAGAATCCAGGCACTTGCCAGTAATTCCTGCAGACGACATGGCAGCGGCCAGATGCCCTTTTTTCAATCAGTCACATACCTCGTTCACCATACTTGGCAGCGCAACGCCGTCAGCGCCAATCATGCGCGCGTGGCTTCACCACAGGCTTTGTTAGCCAGCGAGAACGCGGTGTACATAACGGCGAGATCCACGCCAGCACGCCGACAAACGGTTAGTACAGCCAACCAGACAGCAGACAGCAGAAAGGTGGCCTCATTCAGGTCGTCCGGCAACAAATGACTACCACCTGATTTCAGAACTTAGCAGAGACCCGCTGGCTGCAGCGGCATAGCATATCGGCGTTACCATTGCCTGCATTGTAAGTCCCCTAACGCTTATCAGTCGACAAGTCTCAAACAAGAGCGAAGAACAGAAATCTGTTTTTCTCCAGACCGCATCGGGACGTCACCATCACGTTGCAGACCACCGAAACTCCGGCAAGCTTCGTTTCATAACCGAGTCGCGGCGCAGCGAAGTCGCGATCCCCAATATGGCGTTGTCCCTGTGCGCTCGAAGCCATGCGCGTACAGTGCAGTGGTGGTTCTAGTGTGAACCTTTCAGTCCATTACGCCCGGTCTCTGTGGCGACACTGGTTTTGAGGGTAAAAAGCGCCAAAAACAACTGACAAGCACAAGCAACGGACAAGGACGACTGGTTGCTATTTTTATTAAAGTTATTTCCTTCGCTCTGAGGGTGCGCGTAACTTACTCCTTGCGTGCCTCGTCTCTCTTCTCTTACTCTCGAAACACATCGTAAGTCGATTGTTGGGTTCAACCACACTGAGGAGTAGAGTTCGAAACGCAAACCATGCGCAACCGGATGCGTGCAAACGAGCCGGCAATCTCCTTTGGCAAAACTGATTACTGGCCGCACTCCGATATTAAAATAAAAAAAAATCTAGAGAAAATCAACGCTCATCTCCGTTCGGTCTCTAAACTCATCCGTGTCCAGAGCTCCCCAACCGTGCGCACCCGCCATAGCCATGGTAACGCGGAAACGGCTTCATATACGTTCTTTTTGTAAGGTTTTGAGCCGATTCCCAAAATGGACGGACTCAACAACTTCCGTCACGGGCTGAACCTAGCCAATAAGATCTAGATCTTGCGGGAGTGACTTCCGGTAAGCGGACTGAATGGAATTCGGTACCGAGGGAACAGTCTAGCCTGCACGTGATCAGGTGCGGGCGAGTAGCGTTCCTTGCGCCACCGGCTTCAACGCCTCCATGGGCAACGAAGAAGGAATATTTTTGAACGACGATCTTTTTGGCAACGACCACTGCGCAAACTTTTTATTTTCCATAAAAAGTCTGATAAAATTTCCTCCCACCCCAATTTATATGGATCCAACGTTCCACCGGTTCCGCAGCTTCTCTCCATCGGGAGGGTGATAGTGAAGCAAGCAACACCGATCGCAGGTGCCACGAAAAGTCGCTATTTTGTCTTCCGTTTCTCTTTAAGCGCAAGCCAGGCAGAAGCAGCAAGCTCGAGCATATGGCCCTGAACAGTGCTTGCACTGCACGAGTGCGTGTGCTTGGCAGGGATGCTAAACACCCGGAGCTATATCTTGTAGATTCTGCCACGCTCACACGTAAAGGGGCCCGGCAAGGACTTTTTTACTGGTTTTTAAATTGCACCTAACCTGAGCTCACTGAACATTTTAATTTAATAAAACGTTTCTTGAATTTCGGTTAATTTCATAAGTTATGGGCGAATTAAAATTACAAGACAAACAAGAAATAACCGCCTTCATGAAGTCCTTGGTAGCTTGAGTGGCCGTGAATTAGAAGAGGGGTAGTGAGCTCAGCGAGCGCTCACGGCTGCCGCACTCCGTGTCGACGGCTCCAGAGGGCGCCGCTAAAGCATGTTCTGGATAGGCTGGATGAAGCGGGCAGGCTGGGCAGCTCGCACTCCATTTGCTACGCAATTGAACACTATTTCGGTATTACACCTCATTGGCCACAAACTGCAGCAAACATGGGGTAAAGATCAGTTCAGAACGGGAGCCACTTCGCGCTGCCATACCACCAAAGGGCAAAACCGCAAGCCAAAGCTGCTCGCCCGAAGGCCTTCGAAAGCTCTGAACCGGTCGGATCCTCGACTGCAGCGCCGCCGCGTACATCCGGGACCTTTCTACGCTCGCCCCTCGTCGGTTCCTGATCCTACTACCCCTTTCTAGTATGCGCCGCCTTTTGCACCGCTTGGTGGAGGGTCTGTCGATGGGTCATTTCTGTTTCCGTACTTTATAAACTGGTTTCGCTACCTCATATAAAACTTTAATTGAAAACAAAAAGTAGGCATGACACCATCCATAACCGTCCTATCTGAACACACCCTATACTTCGTTTCAGCTTAGAGGGGCATTGCAAAGGGACGAAGAAAACCAAATCGTCTGCTATTTCGAACGGCGTGTACCTATCTGTGTGGCAATCATGAGTGTTCAGTGAGCTGACATTGGTCTAGAACGTCGGATAATGAGTGACATAGAATTCCTAGGGGTAGAACTGGCTAAATATGCGCAAAGTGATACTTTCAAGCACGCTGACTCTCACTCATATATTTGCTTGGAACACCCGTAAATTGGTGGGGCGCTCACATCTTCATAACTGGATGTTAATTTCCAACACTTAGGAAGATCGCGCATGGTTGTTTCACGCTCTTGTCGTTTAGGTTCTCTATTGGCTCAGACCAATAACATCGTCAACAAAAGAAAATCCGCTCAAAATTCTGAACCTCTTTCAGGTATTATCTTCAAAATACACAAGATTTCTTCTTATTTTATGTTTAATGTGTTGCTAGAGTTCCAGCCACTAATTCGAGCGAAAGCAATGAAAGTGTAAAACAAATGGCCGGAAACGCTTTGCAAGGCCCATTCAAGTCCAGCTGCAGCCTATGCTACAAACAAACACTACAGATTTTGGCTAGGTACAAAGATAAAGTGTCGCTAGAATTACACGAGGCATATGAAATTAGGACCAGGGAGAAGAAATGTATAAGTGACACGTCCCTATCTTTATCTACAAATGAGTTTGAATTTTTGAAACGCGGGCTGAGCAGACAGGGTAAACAGGGTTTTTGTGGCTATATAACGTGTGAAGTTTCAATAAACTGCAGTTGAGAGTGCGCCTTGTCCTGTTTCCCTTCGACTGTGTCCCTGTATTTTTTCGGCGCTTTTTGTTTGCAATGAACCAACTGGCCCAAATCGCCACTTTATTATGCTACAAGCACGAGCCTTTCTTTGGTCCCGACCACTAGCACTGCAGGAGCGCGCGTGCTTGGACGCTGAAATCCCGGAGCTCGCTTTTTTAGTTTCTGATACGCTCACACTTAAAGTGGAACGGAGTATGGTGTTCAGAACATCCCAATTCAACAGAAAACTTAACTGTTTAACAAGGTTTGCACGTGACATCATCGCACTATATGCGAGTGGTCAGAAATTTCTTTTGCTGAGAAAATCAAATCCCGAGGTGCAAAATGCACACTGCAGAAGGTTCGCACTCAGTGCTACCCATGTATTCAGAAACAAAAATTATTCTTGCGTGTGTGCAGCGTCGTGAGGAACGGTGCGAGCGTCTGGCACCCCGAAAATGCGCTTTCTGGCAGGATTGATTTCGCAAACGAAGTATTTTTGCAGGATCACGCTGTCTGCTCTGTGCCGAAGATGCGGAGCAGAGGAACCTATACAACACAGTAGGTTATTAACCCCCCCCCCCTTTTTTCTTTTTTCATCTGACGATGCTCCTTCAGAGAATACTTTTTTATTTCTGAGGGACTCCCTCTTTGTTTGGGGGTGCCAATTCGGTAATTATATTTCTGTCATTTGTTAGCAGTAATTTTCCATTTCTCTTTGCATCCAAAAACTGTGAAGTTTAAAAAAGAACTGCGAGAATTTGAGCGGCTGCCAACTTTCGGCTGTCCCTCAAAGGCCACTAGAATCTTTCTTTTCAGGTATACCTGCCGTACACACTTGTAGTTCTATTTATCGTCAGATTAATAAGCTATATTCAGTTTTTTCAATGCTTCTGTTCTCGGGGACAACTTTCTCAGACATTTCGGCAACAACGAAAACATGTTTGAGTGCCTCAATGATGTGTACTACATGTAACGATTGCAACGATTTTTGCACTTTCAGTAAATACCGCTAAAAGGAAATCCCTGACGTTGAGAGCTTGCAAAAACACTCATTCGTTTTCCTCTCTGCTGAATGGCAGACGCTGAAAAAATAAAGGAAAGAAACAGCTTTCTCCTCCTCAACTATTAGAACAGGCGGCAATGTGATCTGACGCTCATTGTATACCGCCAGTGTTCATAGTAGTCATGCGCTGGGGTTGGAAAACAATAAAGCATGGGTTGAGGTTTAGGCTTAATTAGAGTTCGGCTATTCTCATCTTTGATTGAACACGAGCCAACACGAATGTTTGGCGATGCTGATTGCCAAGAACCCGAGCACTCGGCTCAGGCTCATGACAACCGAGTACGTCACGGTGTCGCATGACTCGCGGTGAAAAGTCGTGATGGCTATGCCCCTGAATAAAAAAGGTATCGACACCTTCTCTTTCCTCCTTTGACGCACACAGCTTTTATCGTTTTGTTTTGATTTTTTACACCCGCGCGTCGACAGTAGCGCCGCCTGCAATGGTCCAAGATAGCAGACAGCCTTCCTATACTTGAGTCAGAGCGCAGGCAAAGGTTGGAAGACACGCAATTACATACACACAGGCTAAAAGCGCACTGTCACTGTATACCAGCCTCGAAGCATGTGCTCAAAGAAAGACGGTGACAGCCGTGACGTTGCACAGTTGGCGTTATTTGATTGGCGACATAGCTCATAGTATGCACCGCACTCCGACAGCATAGGAATTCCTTCTCCTTCCTCCGACGAGCACACATTTTACCTTTATGATTCTCTTTTTACACCCTCGCGTCTACGGTAGCGCCGCCTGGTTTGCCCCAAGATAGCAGGCGTCATTCTTCAAAGGATGTCACTACTTTTCTGTATAAATGGGCTTTAGTGTTGGCATGTGACGTCACGGTGTCAACAACGCTAATACGATCTATATTCCGTTGCAACTCAAGAAGGTAGGGCGAGGGAAAAGAAGGCCGGAGAGGGAGAACCGGACGAAACGTTGGAGAAGAGAGGGGGACATTGACGTTCTGAATTTAACTCGACTTGGACGCGGTGAGTAATGCGACACGCGACGGGGCCACGTGAAGTCACTTTATTTGACAGCATGTCTTGAAACCATAAAGTCACGTGACCACGTGGCACACGATTAATCATAGTGCCAAAACAAAAGCGCCACGAAAACCCACAATTTCTTTATACATTGCAATTCGGTTAATGACAATTTGATCACTACATAGAAATGCAGCTGCCAATTTTTACTTCTCAAACACTCAATTTGTAATAACAAAAATTACCGTGAACCATTTTGAACCGGTTACCGTTATATTTTTTTCCGGTTCAGTTCCGGTTCAGTTCCAAAATGGCGGCGAAGATTTCGGTTTGCTTCAGTTTCTTGTTCGGCTAAAAATACCGGTTCTGTTCCGGTTTTCGGTTCGGTTCGGTTCCGGTTCGACACTCTGGTCCCGAGTCCCGCGTCGCAACCGCCGTCATCGTCTCGTCGTTTGTGAGTATTGTAACTCGGAGTTTCGTTCACACTACGTGCGCAGACTGATGCCGCAGTTGTGTAAACGTCTTAGAAAGATCTTAGATATCAAAACATGGTTAAAAGAGCGCGGTGGAGAAGACACTGGTGCCTGGCACACGCCCCCGCCAACGGTTGCCCGCCGGCCCGCCCCAATCCCGCCCATCGTCGCGTAGTTAGTAACGTGACATCTCGAACGACGTGATAGACATGCTTTTTGGCGCCTTGAGGCTAATGGTACCAGACAGAGCCGAAGTTTAGGCTGCTTGATTTGTCCCATTAGCTTGTAGCGTCGGGTGCGCCTGAACTTAAGCTGAAATTAAATAAGTACAGGGAGTGCAGAATGCATCACGGGTGGATCGTGTGTTATTTTTGTTATGCTTGGATACGGTGTACTTTGGTGGTTTCGTATTTGTTGAACATCACGTTTTGTGCTCCTTTGGTTTTGTCAAAACAATAGGCAAGCTTAAATTTAATCAGGCGTGGAGTGTGGGAAGAACATGTTTTAATGTAAATTGTTTACCAATTCTGTTGTTGTTGCGGGATCTTTTTTTTTTTTTCCAGGTGACGGTTTGTTTCGCTTTAGGCTGATACGAAAGAATGAGCTCCACGATGGTACAACGTGTCGCCCTTTTCTCCATTCTCTGTCGACTGTTCGGCTGTTTCTTCATTCAAAACTTTCGGGGAAAGTCGCTGGCAAACGCGAAAGCCGCTTGGAAGGCTCCCTTCCTACACACTGTATTCGTTCAGTTGCTTCTGGTCTCTACTTCGTCATTGAGAAACTGTGCTTTATAGATTACGGAGACGATGTCAGGAACATTTCGGATACTCTGTCTGACCCTTCTACTCGTTGCCTTCGTTGCTGTCGATGTAAAACTAACCATCAACGTCGCAGTCATGTTCACAAAACCGGATAAAATGCTTACTTTCTTCCGCAAATCGCAGGCCTTCGAAAAGAGTACTAGCTTTACGCCTCGCACGAACAGCTTGTGGCGCTCAGCCACTGAAAGATCGAATATGGTGCGCGCACTTGTGGTACTCATGGTATTTGCCTTGTACCTTACCGCAGGGCTATGGTACTTGACAGAACCCTTGAAGCCCATTCCACTCTGGTGGTCCGTTCCAATGTTTATAATAGGTGCCGTCATGTTATTCGGCTTCTGGTATACGACTCCATCTTATTTCTTTTTGAGGAGCTGCACAAATGTTCTGGTAGAATACATTCGAGTCCAAACGGAGTTCATTAAAGAGGCAGCCAAACTGACGAATTTTCACCTTCAATCGCAATCCTTTCTTCAAATAGAAGTTGTGCGACTCCGTATACACAAGATTAGGAAACTGAAGGATTCGTTGAACGACATCTGGACAGGGCCGCTCATTGTTCATTGCGCAAGCACCCTCATGGTTGACTGCGTCATCCTAGACGCCGTATTTCACGACGGGATGAGGAAAGAACTTTGGATAGTTCTGCTCACTTCCATGTTCTCCTCGCTTGGCTATATTGACCTTGCTTACACTGGACAAACCTTAATTGACGAGGTAAGCCAACATAACGACCAGAATGCTCAGAACTTTAGATTTCCATTAGCTTTCTTGCTTCCCAGGTACACAGCCTTAAGAACACCATTCTGATGCTCCCTGCCTTCGGGGCGCCAGACAGCTACCTCCAGGCAGGTATATGAACAACCGGCGATCCCTAGCATCACAGGATGAAGACTGATCGACTTGTGTGTGTTCCTGTTTTTCCTGCTTGACAGCTGCGTTACCTATATGAAAGCGTAGACCCCGAAGAGATGTGCCTTGGCGGTGGAGGCTTTTCGTTCTCAAGAGGTCCTTGCTGGTCGCAGTAAGCGCATTACAAGTTTTGAAACACTGGAGAGTCTCTTCAAAATGTCGGTGCTTCACTCCTTTATATCAGGCCACTGAAAGTGTAAATGAAAAAGTCTGACGCGGAGAAAAATAACAAAAAGATAAACAAAATATTCATTAAACAAGGTAAAGTTACCTTGACTAAAACAAACTTTTTATGTGTGTTTTTTCTTTCTTTCTTTTTTCAGTTATAGTTTGGTAGGCAATCACCTCTTGCTTCTGCGTTCCCATAAGAATCATTTCTTTAAAGGGGCGGTGCAGCGACTTCTGCACTTTCAGTAAATACACACCTCGGAAAAATTTTGGCGTTCATAAGCTACGAAACACAAGTTCAATGTGCTTTTTCTCTACGCAATATGGAAATAAAAAAATAGTAAAAAAGCACCATTTATTCCTCTTAGCTCGCAGTCAGAACAAGCGGCCCTGTGATCTGGTGACAATTATATGCCGGATATGTTGATCAAGTGTTAGACACGAGCCACTAGCCGAATGCTAGTTGAGGCATTGATTCTCACAAGCCGAAATCGAGAGCTCACGCAGTGCTCATGTCAAATCTAAGAGCTGGATTTGAATATCGTCACGATGAGTTTATCCTGGTGACTGTGTCAACACTGGAGGACTTGTGATTTTGGCATTAAATTTTGTGAAGGAATAATAACGCGAAGGTCCGTTTTTATCCTTGAAATTGCATTGCGACAAACGTTGCCTGCGGGTATACTTCGGTCAGATTAGTAACGCAAAGCTTATGTCAGATGATAAATATTTCAATGCAATATCGCTTCACGCCCCTTTTATGGCGTTTTCTAACTGAAGAAGCTCCAAAGCCAAATCAGTCTTTATCATTGTTATACTGAGGTACCGGCGATTCTAGATTTTCACCTGACCAGGTGCGCAGGGCAATGTAAGTAACGGTTGCGTGGTCAGTGGCGATGACCACTTTGCGTCCAGCGATGTATTGGTGAAGTGGACCGCTCCAAAGACCACTGCCAGCCCTCTCTCGGTCCAACTGGAGTAGTTACTCTCAGCTTCACCTAGTGTTCTCGACGCGAACGCGATGGGAGCTTTCCTGTGCCGTTTGGGTCCACTCTAGACAAGCACAGCTCCAATGCCATATGGCGAAGCGTCACGACAAAAAGAAGCGGCTTCGATTCATCATAGTGGACAAGAGTTGTCTCGTGGCAAAATTTCTTTAAGTCTTTAAAGGCATCGGCGTGCTCTTTCTCCCATCTCCATGGTACGTTTTTCTCTAGCAGCTTGTATAGGTCACAAGCCACTGTTGCCCTGTTCTCCATGAACCGATCGTAGAAAGCCAGCATTCCAAGGATACTGCAGAGTGGCCTTGGAGGTTGGCTCTGGCAATTCCTTGATTGCCTTTAGCTTGTCGTCTGTGGCATGAACCCCTGCTGCGTTGATTCCAGTACCTGGGCAGGTCACCTCTGCAACGCCAAAACGACACTTGGTCTTCTGAACACGCAGGCCAACCTCTTGAGCCGCGTCAGGACGGCGTCTAGACGTTGCGTGTGTTCTTTCGGTGTGGCGCCCGTGACGATGATATCGTCTAGGTAGGCACTGACTCCGGGTAGTCCCGCCAACGTTGTTTCAATGCACCGCTGAAAAATGGCTGGAGCTGCTGATACTCCAAAAGGCAGGCGCTTAACCCGATAGAGCCCCTTGATAGTATTGGATCGTGAGTATATCAGCAGTTCTCTCCAGTTACCTTCAGTTGCTGATAGGCATTGCGCAGGATCCAACGTTGAAAATACTTTCCCTCCACGGAGCTTCGCCAGCACCTCTACAACGGTAGGTAGAGGATATGCCGCCTTGCGTGTGACAGCGTTGACGGTGCTGCGGTAGTCTCCGCAAGGACGTATTCCACCGTCTTTTCTGCTAAAACAACAGGTGTGGCCCACTCAGAGTGTTGTGTCTGCTCCAAGATGCCTGGTCTGTGAGACGCTGCTAACTCGTTTTCAACTGCTTGTTTCAGTGCAAATGGCACTGTTCGTGCTCTAAGGAACTTTGGCGCAGCATTCTCCTTGAAGCTCCAGACTGACTGCCGGGCCTTTGAGCTGGTTCAGGTCCCCATCGAAGAGTGGAGCGCTTGCATCTGCTGGCGGTATCCAGCTTTAAAGCGAACATCCTAAAACAAACGGCGTTTTGCACGTTCGTTCTCCAACACCTTATTTTGACTGTTTACTTGGAATCTTTTATACGAAGGAGGCGAGCGCGTGCAGCAGCTGTACCAATGCGTTCCCAAAAATTTGTTTGGTGCTTGGGTAGTTTGTCGGAAGGTCTACTTATTCTTTCGCAATTGTTCTTAACCTTGGGAGGGCTTCGCCCAGAATCATTAACGGTTGACAACGCCCAGCGTTTTTGGCACTGTGAGTAACTGCAGCCAACACCTTCCTCGACACTGAAATGACACGTGCAGGTGGCTGGAATAGGCCGAACGTTTATTGCTGGACTCTGCCCCTTTTTCTCAACTTCGCCTGTTAGTGAACGACCCAGTAATAAAATACAGAATAAAATTGAAATCACGCTCATTAAAAAAGCATTGCACACTTACAAAAAAAAAAGGAAAAAAAAAACCTAGATGAGTGGGAACATCCCGGCTGTTTTTGAGCGAAAAGTTATCGTGTCTTTCGGTCCTCGTAAGTAAACTAGTACGCATTGTAGGGAGTATGCAGCTCCGTAAAAATGTGACGCTAGCGGTTGGGTAAAAACGAGCGTGTTTGGAAACAAAGCGTTACCAAAATAAAAAGATAAGATATAAAAAATATTTCTTGGAGCCCAAGTCAAATATTGTCAAAACAAGAATTGATATTGGGCACGCACGTGGCATTTATACGGAAAAAAAAACACACTTGGGAGCAAAGTGTAAATATTGTTTCCTTTCTTGCTGAGAAGTTTTATTTCCCTAAAATAAATCTCAGGAGCCCACATTGACATTGGTCGTTTTGACAATATTAGACTTAAGCAGGCGTGAGCTCACAGAGGAATATATTTTTCTTTTTTCTTGTTTGGTTGAGGTAATGCCACATGTTCTCAAACATTGGCGTTATGTCCAAACCGCTAGGATCCCATTATCATGGGATCCAAGGAAAATGTCTACGTCACAATCTCACTTCTGCTGAACGCATCGCTATGCGCGAACTCAGCTCAAGAGATGATATTATTATTAAACCAGCTGACAAAGGAGGAGCCATAGTCTTTATAAATTAAGCAAGACTACCTGGATGAAGGCTTTCGACAGCTAATGAACCAACAGTTTTAGAAAGAACTTCAAGAAGATCCGACAAAAAGATTCACTAAACTAATAACGGAAACTTTGGACTTAATGCTTGATAATGGAGACATTTCGGAGGATATGCATAAAGCAATGAAACCGGCCTATCCAAAGGCTGGCTGCTTTTATACATTACCCAAAATTCACAAACAAGGAAATCCAGGACGACCAATTGTATCCGGAATAGACACGGTGACAAAGAAAATTTCTAGCTTTGAAAATTTCCTTATTATGAACCTTCCTCCTACGATGCCATCATACATAAAGGACACAAATCACTTTTTCCGAGAAATAAGAGAACTTGTAATTCCCACTGACGCAATCCTGGTCACCATGGATGTTGCGTCCCTATATACAAACATCCCTCACCAGGATGGCATCGAAGCAGTAATCAAGGCGTATAGCAATGGCCCTCCCTCAGTTCATGTCAACGAAAACGTACTCGCAACACTTATCAGGTTAGTTTTAGAAAATAACAACTTCGAATTCCAAGGAAGACACTTTCTACGTACTCGGGGAACTGCAATGGGCACAAAGATGGCCCCTAACTATACAAATCTGTTTATGGCCGATCTAGAGTCTCGCTTCTTGTTTTGTCGCTCTCTGCAACCTCTGTTTTATAAGCGCTACATCGATGATATCTTTAAGGTATGGGCACACGGAGTCAGCACTCATAGATTTTATTCAGTACTTCAACGGTATCCACCCCAGTATTATGTTTTCGCATAGTTATTCTAAAACGAGCATTGATTTTCTTGACGTGACAGTCGAGATCAGCGGGAATGCTCTTTCAACAAAACTCTTCAGGAAGCCGACGGACCGTCAACACTACCTGCACTTCAAGAGCTCCCACCATAAACATTGCAAAACAAGTATTCCCTTTTTTCAAGCTCACAGATTCCGGAGAATATGCTCTAATTAGATGAATTCGAACACAACGCTAGCAATCTGAAACTCGTGCTATCTAAGCAGAATGATCCCCCAGCCATTGTTGATAAGGCCATTGAAAGAGCACGAGCTCTCGACCGAGAACAAAATATTAATCAACCCCAACCCAAAATGTCATAAAACCAGCACGCAAACCTGGTGGTTACATATTCAGCCCGGCTTTCAAATCTAAACAATATCCTCAGGAAACATCACAGTATTTTCCAACAAAGCGATAAACTACGCACCCTTTTTCCAGTATCACATCGCGTGGTATACCGACGAGGTAGAAACCTTAATGACATATTGGTGCACTAAAAAAATAGGACTTCTGACGTCTCTGGTTGTAGACCTTGCCAGAAGCCCAGGTGTGAGATTTGTGCATATGTAGAAACCAGTGTTGTACACGTTCCTCGTTCCTTCTGATTTTTGGAACGCGTTCCCGTTACAAGTTCCATTTGTGAAAAAGGAACTCGTTCCCGTTACAGTTTAAAAAATGGAACGTACCGTTACATATACGTTACATTTGTATTTTGATGATTGCCATATTCAATTGGATCAAACAGAGTTCTTTTTGTTGTTTTTTAATCTATCCCATCAAATGGCAACATACGAATTTGAATGCCGTGATGGAAGGACAGGAGAAGAAGACAAGCGGAAGCAAGGTTTCATTTGTTGATATATTCACGTTTAAAAATCTCAGCTTTGGGCCATATTCATCTTTGTGGTGGGCAATTCAGAGGAGCCAAATGTACTGTTGCACGCGTGTTTTACAACAATCTCACACGTTTCAATCTAACAAAGTTCATTGTTCGAACTTAACAACACTTGCTTCTCGATGTTTCTGTCCGCAAGACGAGCAAGTGGAGAAGAGGGTAGGGTTTTTGGAAGGCCAGTCTTGAAAGCTGCCAGTCCTTCATGAAGGTTACATTGGTTGTTCTGTTTTAAGGTGGGGGACAACGGGAGAAAGAATAAAGGTTAATTTTTCTGTATACTTTAAGTGACCAATGTTCGGGATACAAGGTTGCGTTTAATGTCTGGTCACCTGTTGTTCTGTTGTCACTGTAGGTCTCTTTCTGAAAGTTCAGTCATGGCTGTAGTCGGCGTTAGATTTCTGGTGTATGAGGACTCGTGCAATCAAAGAAAGTAACTGAGTTTGAGACGTCCCTTTTTCTGTCTTTTCTTTCGACTAAAAGTTTTGGTTTTTTGTACCGCAGTCTCGCCCACTAAAAGAAATGTATCGATGTCCATTACCTTTCCTGCACCCAACAGTTACCAAGAAAGAACCTCACAAAATAAACCCTAAAGCGCCATTCACACACTTGCAACCAAGTACGACCGAGAGAGACAAGACCGGTTTTAAGCCTCTTGCGACGTCTTAGGACCAGCTCCACAGCAGCGCATCCGGTCCTAAGTCGTCGCAACAAGCTTAAAAACACGGTCTTGTCTCGGTCGGTCCGACTCGGTTGCAAGTGTGTGAACGGGCCTTAAAGTGTCAAGCGCCGTTCACATATATGCGACCGAGTAAGACCAAGAGAGACCAGACCGGTTTTAAGCCTCTTGCGACGTCTTAGGACCGGATGCGCTGCAGCGGAGCTGGTCCTAAGACATCGCAAGAGGCTTAAAACCGGTCTGGTCTCTCTCGGTCTTACTCTGTCGCAAGAGTGTGAACGAGCCTTCATTCACATACTTGCAACCGAGTACGACTCAGCGAGACAGTACCGGTTTTAAGCCTCTTACGACGGCGTAGGACCAGACGCGCTGCTGCGGAGCAGGTCCTTCGCCGTCATAAGTTGCTTAAAAACAGGCCTTGTCTCTCACGGTCGTACGCAGTTGCACAAGTGTGCCTTAAGAAAAGTAACAAAAAAGTTAACGAGACCCTGCTCTTTGTAATGATATTGTTTTTATACATTTTAGAATTTCTCTTTTAAAAATAAATTAAAAATTACCCCACTGGACGAAAAAAAAGGAACGCCGTTCCTTCTTCCGTTTCAGTAAAAAAGTAACGCGTTCCCGTTCCAGTTCCACTGATGCAAAATGGAACGGCGGCGTTCCTTCGTTCCTGCGAAAAGGAACGCGTTCCAGGAACGCCGTTCCTTGGAACGCCGTTCCGTACAACACTGGTAGAAACCACCAATCTTGTCACTAGCGCGAACTCTGATTTTTCTTTCAAAATCACTGGAAACCTCAACTGTGGTACGCGCAACGCTATTTATCTTTTACGCTGCAAACTATGTAACATGGATTGTATAGAACAAACCAGTTCTTCATTTTGGTTGCGTTTTAATAATCACAAGTCTGATGTCAAGTCCTTACCCCCGCTCCCATTCTCAAAAGATATGAATCGTAAAGAGCATAGCATTGAAAAATACGTATCATCCTTCTTGAATCTGGACTTAGCTCTGATCACGACAGAGAACTCAAAGAGGCCTTTTTCATTCACAAATTCAATTCGGTTGCTTGTGGTATTAACGCAAGTCCAGGCGTACTCACTTGGCTGCCACGGTCTGTGTGGGACCGAAGCCACAATTATTTTGGTTCTGCACAGACTGGGCTAGCCGAGCGCGTCGATCACATTGTTGCGCCGAAGGCGCCTGCCCTGAAGCTCATTCCACGCCTCTTGTGAACATCCTCGTGAGCGTGCGTCCCGTGGCAATCCTTCCGCTGCTGTAAATTTCTGGGCGCGTAAGCATAATTAAAATATGACATAAATACTTCATAAAAAACCGCCCCAGCGCTCTTGCGCTGTCTAGATCTCCGCTCTTGAAGCGGTGTTAATCCCGACACATCCTCTTTGCTGCTCTTGTGTGCGCTCCGGTTGCACGGAGGTGATTGTGCTTAAGAACTGTAACAAAAACTGTAACAAAGACTGTGATTTTCAAAGATTTACGATCATTTTGTTGCTCCTGATATGAATATTTTTAATACTCTTCATAGTCGCTCTTCCTCTTCCACACGAACGTCAACAAGCAGTGGACATTTGACACACCATCCCACCCTGAAGAAAAGCGGTCGCCGCTTGAAACTTTGGTAAAGTAAAGGCCTTTCCTGGAACTCCTCAACTTTCGTTATATATATATATATATATATATATATATATATATATATATATATATATATATATATATTTTAATTTATATATATGGGCGGTTTCATTTGGATACAGGCAACGAGTGGCAGTCGTATTTTTTATTTTGCTTCAAATTTTTATATTTTGTGGAGAATGTTCCAAGAAGAACAATCCTTTTTATTATAATGTCCTGACATGATTAGTTCCTGAGAAAAAAAATCTCAAAGAAGCGGGAAAGAACTACGAGGTTTTGAATGTTGTCGTGTGTGGCGTTTTTGAATCACTCTCAATCTCAAAGTATTCAAAAGACAACGTCTATATTTTTTTAGTGTTATATATAGGCATGTAGGTAAGCCGACATTATAACTGCTATTTATTATTCGTCGCTCCAATTTTTGTAAAAATCCCCAAACATGCCTCCGCGAACAACTGTGACCTAAATTGGGGATTTTATTTTGAGTCGACTATGTTTAGTATCGCTTTTAAAATATTACCACATGTAGAACCCTTCATTGCCTTCCAAATTAAGCAAATTTTGTGTTTTTATCATGTACGAGTACTGAGAAATAAATTATGAAACAGAGAGGGTTTTCACTTTTCGTTCAACTTCAGCACGCTGTATAAAAAAAAACATTTTTAATTTTTTTTTTTCTCGCATTGCGTTCTTTTACACCCTTCTTTTAGCCAGAATACATTCCGTTAATAGTATTTGCCTTGGTTTAGAGTTTTAAGCCTCTAAAAATGCTAAAAAAGAGCAAATGCCGATGGTGGGATTTGACGATTTTCGTGTGTGGCGTTTTTGAACCACTCTCAATGTCAAAGTATTCAAAATAAAGTTTCGATATTTTTTCATTGTGATATATATGCAAGTCAGTAAAACGACATTTCATCTACTATTTATTATTCGTCGATCCAATCTTTGTAAAAATCCCCAAACACGCCTCCGCGAACAACTGTGACCTAAACTGCGGATTTTTTTGTTAGTCAACTATGTTTAGTTTTGTTTTTAAAATAATGCCACGTGTAGAACCTTTCATTGCCTTTCATATTATGTACAAGTCTTAATCACGTACAGTCTTAATCACGTACGAGTACTGAGAAATAAATTATGAAACAGAGGAGGTTTTCACTTTTTGTTCAATTTCAGCACGCTGTAAAAAAAAAAAAAAAAAACTTTATTATTTTTTTGCGCTGCGTTTTTGCATTTTTCTTTTAGCCAGAATACATTCTGTTAGAGTTATATGCACTACTTTTGAGTTTTAAGCCTCTAAATGTGCTAAAAAAGAGCAAATGCTGATGGTGGGTTTATGGGTTATAGCTGTATATTTTATTCTTTATTATAATAATCTAAGGGACGTTGAATAAATACTCATATGAAAAACATGAATGTCGTTAGGCGTATAATAACAAGTTTGCAATTCCAAACGTCTAAACACTATAAATCGCAACAGCCGGGAGCGGGTTTTCAGACAATTTCTGCCGGTGCCATGATTGGAGGGGCCTCAAGCCTAAACCCTATGCGCTACATAATCTATACTACGTTAGAAGTATCAAAGTATAATATTGTAAAACATTAGAGTAAAATACGCTCCCTATTGGAAACCTAGATTTTTAAATGCGAAATTTTATATTTTAATGCTAAATTCACGTTGATAACAGAACCAAATCATTTTTCAGCATATTTAAAGGCTTAAAACTCAAAACCAGTGCATATAACTCTATCGGAATGTATTCTAGGTAAAATAAGGGTGTAAAGAAAACGAGAAGCAAAAAACAAAAGAAAAATATTAAAAAATGTTTTTTTTTATACAGCGTGCTGAAATTGAACGAAAAGTGAAAACCTCCTCTGTTTCATAATTTATTTCTCAGTACTCGTACGTGATTAAGACACAAACTCTACATAATATGGAAGGCAATGAAAGGTTCTACACGTGGTATTATTTTAAAAACAAAACTAAACATAGTTGACTAACAAAAAAATCCGCAGTTTAGGTCACAGTTGTTCGCGGAGGCGTGTTTGGGGATTTTTACAAAGATTGGATCGACGAATAATAAATAGTAGATGGAATGTCGTTTTACTGACTTGCATATATATCAAAATGAAAAAATATCGAAACTTTCTTTGAATACTTTGACATTGAGAGTGGTTCAAAAACGCCACACACGAAAATCGTCAAATCCCACCATCGGCATTTGCTCTTTTTTAGCATTTTTAGAGGCTTAAAACTCAAAACCAAGGAAAATACTATTAACGGAATGTATTCTGGCTAAAAGAAGGGTGTAAAGAAAACGCAATGCGAGAAAAAAAAAAAATTAAAAATGGGTTTTTTTTTATACAGCGTGCTGAAGTTGAACGAAAAGTGAAAACCCTCTCTGTTTCATAATTTATTTCTCAGTACTCGTACATGATAAAAACACAAACTTTGCTTAATTTGGAAGGCAATGAAGGGTTCTACATGTGGTAATATTTTAAACGCGATACTAAACATAGTCGGCTCAAAATAAAATCCCCAATTTAGGTCACAGTTGTTCGCGGAGGCATGTTTGGGGATTTTTACAAAAATTGGAGCGACGAATAATAAATAGCAGTTATAATGTCGGCTTACCTACATGTCTATATATCACACTAAAAAAATATAAACGTTGTCTTTTGAATACTTTGAGATTGAGAGTGATTCAAAAACGCCACACACGACAATCTTCAAAACCTCGTAGTTCTTTCCCGCTTCTTTGAGATTTTTTTTTCTCAGGAACTAATCATGTCAGGACATTAGAATAAAAAGGATTGTTGTTCTTGGAACATTCTCCACAAAATATAAAAATTTGAAGCAAAATAAAAAATACGACTGCCGCTCGTTGCCTGAATCCAAATGAAACCACCCATATATATATATATATATATATATATATATACATATATATATATATATATATATATATATATATATATATATATATATATATATATATATATATATATATACATGTATATGTTAAGTGAAGTAACTTTGAAGGAATGGACCGGGAGGACTGATACGTAAAAGAAGTGTTCTACTGGGAAACTAGAACGAAAAAGTTTATGACGACGTTTGGAGCGGGGACCGCTCTTCACCTGATAAGTGTGGTCCCCCGCTCCAACCGTCGTTATAAACTTTGTCGTAGTAGTTCCCCAGCAGACAAAGATGGCAGCGCGCAGAAGACAATTTTTGCCAAGGTCTTTGTTTGAGCCAACGTTACTAGAACCACTCAGTTGGGAAACCGCCATAGAGCCTGCTTTAAAAAAGTGGCTCCGATCCGTACTCGAGAACCGAGCTAATGGCGATCGCAATGCCGCCATTTCTCCCGCAGCGTCCGCTCCGGGAACTGCACAGCTGCACGTCATGTCGGGCAAGGGCCGGTGGCGCCATCTCGCAGGGTCATATCGCACTAGCTATGTAAAGCAACTTTCGTGTTTCAACTCGTCGCTAAAGGATGGCGCTGTTATCGTATTTAGCTCGGTCTTGGTGGACGCCAGCGGCCCAGGTTTCAA
>JAZHYW010039918.1:0-12927 GCA_037355805.1 Ixodes ricinus
CATTGTTGGGACGTCTCGTACTCCATGTTCAAAGAACTTCCCGGAAAAAAACGTAGAACTGACGTCTATTATTGCCAATCACGTCAAGGTGTTGCTCAGACATTGTTGGGACATCTCGCGCTCAACGTTCGGAGAACCTCCCGAAAAAATGTAGAACCGACGTTTAATAATGTCGATGAGATCAAGGTGTTTGCAGTATTGATTTTGCACGCAGGTTTTGCAGTACTGATCTTGCACGCACAGAAGCCCACTAGTCACGCAACCCTAGGGAACGCACGAAGACGCAGCCGCGTAGATCAATTCACACACTCAATCACGCTAACAAAAAAATTGGTTGGTGCATAAGTGTACCATGCGGCATAACTCTGTAGAACTACGTGTTGGTGGCACAAGAAATGAAAAGGGGTCGGGTTAACGCTTTGCCAAGTCGCGCTTGAGAGTCACATGAACTGCCTGTGCCGCGGGAGACGCGGACTCGGCCGCTGGGCCGCTGTCCGGAGTGATGAGCGAAGATTGTCGAATCACGGCTGCCGGAGCGGCGTCTGTAGCTGTTTCAATGAGACAGGAACGCGTCGCGTTGAAGCGAGCAAACGAGCAAGCCAGCAGATAAGAAATTGCTGGAGAAACCACTATTGTGGGTTGCCTTTGAATTGCGATAGCATTCGTCTAGGATACCTCAAGGACGGCGTCTAAGACGACGTCGAGGAAGACGTCATAGAGGACAACATCAAAGACGTCTGGGACGACCAGTAGGGCTATATCAAGGATGACCATTAGGACGACCTCAAGAACGACGTCAAGAACGACATCTAAACTGACCTTTAGAGTGATCTTAGGGACGACCTATAGGACGACTTCAAGGATGACGCCGAGGATGACGTGCTAGAGGACTACGTCAAAGACGACGTCTAGGATGGAGAGGCACTCACTTGATTGAATGACGTTTTAGTGAACGCCCACGTTTCACAGAATGACACTTCAGCGAATAGTCGGCCGCCGCGAAGCGGCTTTTACGGGTGGGCCAAGTGAGCTCACATTTTTGTAATGAGCCACCGCAGACTGTCGCAGCGAAGCAGCGTAAGTATAGCTTGGCGGGTTAGCACGCACCCCTGCTATTCGCTAAAACGTCAATTCACTCAAATGTAGTTGTTCGCTAAAACGTCATTCGCTCATGTGATACGGACCCGTCTAGGACGACATATAGGATGATTTCAAGGATCGACATCTAGGACGACGCCTAGGACGACCTCCAGGACGACCCGTAGGACGACCTCAAGGGCGGCCTGAAGGCAGACCTCTAGGACGACGTCGAAGACGACGTCAAAGTCGTCAGGTACTTTGAAGAGTGTGTGAATGTAAAGGTGTGTGAGAATGTGAGGTGAAATCATTGCATCGTGAAATTTGCATCGCCGCGCTCACGGAGCGCGGCCATGCAAATCGGTCGGCGCTCCGATGTTCTCCGTCTGACGTGGCAAAATTCCGTAACCAAGTTTTCGTGACATCAATCTCCCAACATTGCGCCCCCTTCCAAGCGCAGAGAAAGAAGTAGTTCTTTGTCAAAAACAAAAACATGACAAACACGAAAAACGATAACGGAGTTCAAAGCGGGTATCGACCGCGATGAGTGTAAACAGTATCCAGACCCGAATTTTCCTTTTCATTCTTTAATTTCTTCATCCTTTTCATGTTTACACTCAGTCATTCCCCGCTGACGGAACAGGTCACGCAATCTACCACACCACCCAACCTGACTCTGGTAAATTCATTCGCACGCGTTAGTAACCTCGAAAAGGGGCAAAATGCCCAAGACGCGCAAAAAAAACAATCGTTTTTTTTTTTTCTTAAGGAGGTGTAAAGTTGGGCGGGGACCGTTTTTCGGTTGTTTTCGTTTGTTTTTGCTTGTTTTCGTTTGGAGGAAGGGACTGCCTCCCTCCTGGCCGCTGGCACCGACTGGATTCAGGTATCGGTTACCTTACGAAGCGTGCTCGCCGTGCTGGCGCCGCACAAGCGGGGGTGTCTTGTGATGTTTCCACGCGGTATCAGTGCCTGCTATTGCACATTCGTGTGGCAAGGACATTAAACTTAAGACCTGACATCAGAATCAACTAATTATAATTTTTTTTTTGGTTTTCACTTTACTTTTATGTCAGATCTAACAAATAGCGTTAGAGAGAAATGATATCAGCTTCAAGTGTTTTTTGCTATGCGTTTTATTTTTTAAAAGAGAGCTGCGCGAATGCCGAGCCAGTTTAATAATTGCGTTGCCCCAGCGGCAGACATCACCTCGAGTAGCCGCAGAGAGGGCCCGCGGGGCGTCCAGAAAGTTACTTTGTTGACTCGTAAAACCTGCTGTTAATTTCCGTGCTTTGTACGTAAAGTTACTTACACCCCATCACCAACCGACTCGACCTCACCATCATCAGCGAAGTCACCGGGGGTCCGCGGCGCCTCACAAAGGAAAAGCCCACCATCATCATTTGCTGGGGGTAAAATGAAAATATATCTAGTGCGACCCCTGCAAGTTGTGTGCTAGTCGACATAAAATTACCCCTCCTACTTCCCCCTCTCTCCCGGCATTGTGTTCCTTTTCCACAGTCCCTCCTTTCACGCCCTCCCCCCTCCCCCCCCCCTCCCGCCCCTCCGAGTTCCGAGTCCCGACTATCAACAGCTACAATCACGTGGGGTGGGATTAAGTCTTAAAGATGTAAATCCTGATGCCGGGACACGGTATACGTAACTAGGCCGAGGCGATTTCCCGGTTTTAATCAAAAAGACACCGATAAATATGCGTTGGTGTCTAAAATACAATAAAAAAGAAGAAAGATAGTGTAGGTGTTAACAGAGAGTTGGTGTAGCTGTTTTAGAGCATAGTGTAGGTATAACAGTTACGCGCTGTTACACCCACACGATGTTCTAAAATACAAGAAATTAGTCAAAAAACCCCAAACACCAATATATGCGAAGATGTCAAAAGTAACAAAAACCATAAAAACCGAAAAACGTTGATTTGTAAAAGTTTTAGCGTCAGCTAGGTTTCTTGTGCTCAAAACCCCGGTCTTTCAGACTTTAACTTATTTTTATTTTATCGGACTTATGCGTCGATTTGAGGCAGTTTGCTGGAATACACCAATATCCGATAAATAAATAAGCACCGAAATATATCTTTAAAAGAAGCGCAAACAATACGAACGATTAGAGTAAACCTGTGCAGACAAAGCACTTACTTTCAACAGTAATCAGTTGAAAGTCAGAGCTCTGTCCGTGTACGTCTTTTCTTTCGTCTTGTTTGTGCTGTTTTTAGGTTTTAAAGATTCATAGACAACTGGTCCAAGTTCTACCATTCTCCACCACCAAAAAAAAACATCAGCCAGTCTTGATTTTGCTAAACTCGATGGATAATCACGTGTTCACTTTTTTTTTTAAAAAATGTAAAGCGGACGAAATTTATTGAATGTACAGAACTCGAACTTGTACGAGGGGCGTTCAATAAGTTCTAAGCTTAAGTATGATGAAATAGATTGACGGTATTAAAATGTTGCATGCACATTGACATCATTCATCGGGACGAATACTGCAAGTCACTTTGCTCTCCACGCTTAGTCGATCTCGCATCGCTCTACGTTGAAGGTCACCAGGTGTCAATGGCTGAAGCGAAGGGTAGCACCAAGCACCGTGTCGTGATGTAATTCTTGGTGAAAGGGGGAACAGCGCCGGCCAGTATTTATGGGTGCAAGAAGAGTGTGTACGGGGACAGTGTGCCATCGTATGCTACTATCAATAAGTGGGCCGCTTTGTTTAAGCACGGCAGGCAGTCTTTGGATGACGACCCACGGGCCGGTCGTCCATGTTGAAGTCATCACTGAGGAAATCTAGCAGAGTGCAAGACAGTGTTATGATGAATAGGCGTGTTACGATTATCTAGGTTTCTACCGAACTGGGAATTAGTAATCGGTCCGTGGAAACGATATATCACGAACAGTTGGGTATGTCTAATGTCTGTGCGTGTTGGGTTCCCCAAATGTTGAAACTTGAAATGAAGAATCGAGTTGAATGTTGTTGCAAAATGTTAGCAATGATGAACACTGATGAGAGCTGCTTTATTCGGCGGTTGGTGATGCGGGACGAAACCTGAATCTACCTCTTGGACCCCGAGAGCAAGCAAGAGAGCACGGCTTGCTATCGCAAGAATTCTCATCCTTCCTTAAAATTTAAGACAACCTCTGCAAGCAATATCATGGCGACAATTTTTTTTTCAGATGAGGATGGAGTTTTGTTTATTGATTACCTACTATTTAAACCTACGATAACAGAGGCCTATTACGGCCAAGTGTTATTTCGGACGCGTATACGGCCATCAACAAAGACAAAAAAAAAAAGCCGGAGACATTTGAGCAAGAAGATTTTGGTTCTTCACTACAATGCTCCAACGCACACGTCCCACGTTGCACAAGGCACTGTTTGAGAAGTGGGTTCGAAGTCGGCAACCATCAAGCCTATTCTTCGGACCTTGCCCAACCCCCCCCCCAAAATTTATCTGTTTCAACATACAAAAAAAAAATGTTGCAGGACACCGATTTTTTGATGATGATGACCTCAGGGAGGTAGGTGACAATTATTTCCGGGGTCGTGACAAAGGCTTTTCTTTTCAAGATTATAGAAAACTTGGAAAGCGATGAGTCAAGTGTGCTGACGTTCAGGGCAGCTGGGTAAAAAATGAAAGTCGTTTACAAATCTCAAATCTCTGTAATGCGAAACTAGAGCGCAGCTCTTGGGGATGAAGGAGGGGAGGGTACGGAGTGGAGGGTACGCCCCTTCTCCTCCTACCCACTTCCTCTCCTTGGTCGCCCTCCTTTCCTCCTGCTGCTCCTCCTCCTCCCGCTGAATTTGTTCATGGGTGTCGTGACACGAAGTCATGTGACGTCATTTTACCTGCTAAATTTAGCGGGAAAACTGGATCGGTGTTGAGGTCATGTGACGTCAATTTCCCCGCTAAATTTAGCGGGGAAAGTTAACCCGCTGAATTTAGCTGGAAAACTTCCCCGCTATCGTTAGCGAGGAAACGTCCCATAATGCCATGCGCGCGGTTACTCCGGTGCCGACGGCGACGCCGCTCAAGCCGGAAACGGGCGCCTAATGGTACGTTTACACTTGCGGATCCGCCAGCGAATCCGCCCAGCTTTTGCCGCTGGGGCGAAACGCTGGGCGGAAAACGCGGCGGAGAGCCGTTTAGGTCCGGGACCTATTTCTGCCGCCGAACGAGGCGTTTCGCTGACCGGAAGTGACATTCTTGCGCAGCGCGACGCTGCCTACGTCACGACTTCCGGGAGCAGCAGCGCCCGGGAGAGACGGCCGAGGGGAGAACTCTCGCGCCTTCTCGTCATATTTGACGGGATGCTACGAGAATAGCTGCTGCAGCCGGCGCCGCTGCCGCCGCTCGAGGGAAATAGATGTAAACGCAATCCGCTCGTCGCCGCTGCCGCCGGGAGCGGATCCGCTCCCGCGGCAGCGGATTTCTTCTCAGGTGTAAACGTACCATAAGAGCTGCGCTCTAAAATAAAACTGTGTTCTTGGTCCAAGAGTCCTCGCTTCTTTTTTGGGGGGTTTAGAACCGATTGAACGCCCCTCGTACATTACGGGGGTTCCGTATCAACGTTCCGCACGACATTTTTGATTGTCGAGGTCTTCGTACCGTTCACTACTTTTTGCCGTCGTCATGAAACTCGAAAATATCTTTCAAGTACTGCATATGTAGTTAGTTATATTATTCAATGAGTATTTAAATACGTACCTAAGGTGCCTTTTGCATGAGTAACTATACTGTATCTGAGGTACATTTCTGAAGTAACTTGTAAAACCTTGGTCATCGGCTGAGAGGATTCATTTCATTTATGGAGAAGCCCTTGCAGCCCCGAGGAATGACAACAGGGGAACGAGTCGGAAAAACAAGACTGTAAATAGCACACAACAACAAAACACAAAAAAGTTCAAAAGTAATATTTGTTTTTAGTTTAGTACTTCCCGAATAACAATTGTTCCTCCTTATCGTTTTTATCAATTCCAGCCTCCACAGCTTCTACCTTCCACACGGGTTGCTTGCATCGGTTTCTGAGTAACCTGAATATTTTTTGCTTTATATTAATACTTTTCCTTTTTTTCCGATAAACAACAAAACAAAAAAACATGCATTTATGAGAGAAATTGATCGTATTTTGTGCGTGCCTTAGGTTGCCCCAAGCTCTCCATGAACTGAGCAACGTTTAAGAGCTATCGAGTCTCAGGTGAGCGAGGCAGAATGAATGTTTATTGAGTTCCTTTTTAAGAAGCGCTTTCAATTATGGACCGGAAGTAGGAAAGGGGGGGGGGAGTATCGTCAAATATCAGGCGTCGTAACAAAAATTGCTGGCAAAAAAAACACAAAAAAACCTCTCTCTTTTTTTTTGCAATTGTGGCGAAGGCAATGGTAACACAGAATGTTGTGCATCGTCGAGCTATATGCGATCGCAGCGTCGTCGTTTCTGACACCACAGTAACTCCGTCACCATAACTCTGGGAGCGAGACCTAACGGAACGAAGCAGCATTTCCAAGCGTTCGATCGGAGTCACGCTGTCTATGGGCCGTGTTTTGCAGCACAAGCTGCGGGGAGGAGCGTCGAAGGTCTCCAATCGCCTCCAACCCATTAATTAAATGGGAAACGCTCTCCACACGGTCTGAGTTGCTCCCAAGTTTAATATTGGCTCTCTGCAGGGAAGATAAGGTGCTAGATACCTCAACCAGTCGTGGCAAAGCGAGCCCGACTAACGTAGCAACTGGAGCTCTGTTACTCCCTTTTGCCCTTTTTCTCCCGGGAATTTTGGGGCTCGCTCGTTTAGCACCTCAAGGCGTCGCTGTGCGTTTTGGCAGATAATTTGCCATATTTACAATATGACAAACCCTGTCACACTATTTCGACATCGTCTACGCCCTGCTTTTCTTAACTCGAAAGTTCAACACATTACGTTTTGGGCATCTCTTGACATCGAGCACAGCGTTGACCGCATAAATACACAAGGGGCACTGAGTATATTGTTATTTAAGGAGAACTGCAGAGGTTATACGGTCTGAACACGAGGCCACTCTTCCACCTGAAACCCACTGCCTGCAACACTTCATCGTATCGCATTCAAAGCTGAAGTGTTCGGAAGCTCTAACCCGACAGAATCGCGTGGGCAAGTGCGTCAACTGTCAACGCTCGGGACCTGCAACGGAGGAAACAACAAAGGGGTCCCGCCCATCGTTGCCAACTGGTCATTAGTTGTATCACCTCAAAAGCGCTCCAGAATCTGCAAACAGAACAGATACGTGCGCCGTCTGGACGTAAATATAGGGATGTCAACTCACTTCAACGTTGCCCGACTGACGCCCAGAGAACGCAGTACATCTCGCACGCGTTGGGCAGCGTCGTCTTTGTATTTCTGTCTTCGGCCGGCATTCTCGTAATCGGCTTCATTCCCATTTTGCTGCCCAGTGACCAGAAACGCCCACTGAAACCGCGAGAGGGCGTGGTAACGCTCATGCCCCACTAGAGAGCCTATGTTTGAGAGATGGGTCAAACCAAACCATAGAGTGCGTTCGCAAGTTAATGGAAAGCAGGCGGTAAGGCACAGAGACTTGGAGACGACCGACGCGCTTTTCTTTCCCCCTCTCGGCTCGATATTACAAACGCCGCTCATAGAACCACGTGTCCCTCATCGAGCAGAATTGTAAGTCACTCTTAAACCTAGGCGCACTGTGCTCCACACGACGGATCCACCCATCTGCCAATCAGAGACGCGAGCTTTTCCTCCCTTGTGCGCTGCCACGGGCAATTTTTCTCTCGTCCTTTTATTAGCGCGCGTGCTTTTCTGTATGACGCTACAAGCCGATGGGACAAGCGAAGCGGCGCCAAAATCGTTACGTCAAGGTCTTCGTCATCTTTTCTTGCGTGTGCTATGAAAGAGCTGCCAAGCCAATCCGGCTGAGAGTTGAAGGAACGCATGGCGTGGTGAGCTCCCAGTAGTTTATTGTCGCTCCGGAACCATTCATACGGTGGCATTAGAGAAAAAGAACGTTAAACAAAAAACATGAACACAGTAAGCCACTCCCTGCGTTTATTAAGCTCTTAGTCACGGCCTTGCCCTTAAGTACGCGTCTGTGATTTTTGCATTGTATTCGCGACTCCATCGAAAACGAGCGTCACCTAGCGAGAAAACACTGAACTGGCCGGAACAGTCCATTTCGCGATTTCTGCTCGTTTCTCGTGGCCCACGACATGCACGGAAAGAGTGGCTCTCTCCCACAAATCATCAACACGTGCCCGCCATCTTCGACGCCCTTCTTCACCACATCACAACGATCGAAGGGAAGCTGAGGGCATCGAAAGACGCCACCAATCCCCCATGATCCACCTACCCTCACCTTTCTGAATGGCTTCCTCCTCGACGCCACTTTGACACCCTGAACTGAGGGTCAATAAAGATGTTTTCTCTCTCTCTCTCTCTCTCGTGGCATCCGTGGTTGCGTGTTGTGGGCGGTTGGCGCGACGGGACAGTCGTGCCGGTGACTTTGTTGTCACTGTCGTATCAGCGCGTGGCCCAGGTTCACTCTAAATTCGCAACCTGCGCTAACGTGCGAACCGGAAAATGAGAGTTTATCAACGTTCGTCACTTCCCCCAAAAAGTCGAGCCTCTGGAAGCTACTCACACCATCACATCGCTTCAGGTTTGAAACGCAGTGAATAAAAACGTGGCGAACCATTTTGGGTTCACTGCTTACATGCTGAAATCCGAGCACTTTTCGTTAAGCTGGAACATGGCGTGACACGACCTGTTTTACACTTCCCTACTGGACCTATAGTGACAACCCCTATGGGTCGCTGGAGTCGCGAACTTTAATGTTTCCTAATAAGCAATTGTTATTGTGGATGGGTCAACGTGAAAAAAGCATTCGCCATCCGTAATTAACCAATATGAATTTAGTAACATTATTAATATAGATTTTATTATATTTTACAGGATGATAAAAATAGCACATACAGATCGAGAGGGAATAATAAAGAGCGTTCAACGCAAACAAGCGCTCTTTGTCTTGGTTTTATTTTCCCGAATGGTTGTCACAGTGCCGTACGAGCTTTTGTTTCGCAATGTTCAGTTGGTATCCAGAAGACCAGGCACCTTAGCAGGATTTATAGTAAATTCGAACTGACGCGGCCGTACCCAGCACCCTTCGATACTCGATTACAGGGATTTGCCAGAAACGGCGATAATTGTCCTTCGTTGAGGGCCTTGTCACTGCACCGTGCTCGGTTCCACATGGCTTGCAACAGTGATAGGCCTCGTAATACATTTCGCTGCATCTACGAGATTAATCTGGGACGAAAGAAACTAAGCCCCACTGGGTTCCAACGCCACCCTTAGTTTCAGTGTGACCGACCTCCCGCTCGCTAACCCTATACTTCGTTTCATCATAACGTGGGGCAAAGAGCGAACGCTTTAATCTCTTTCGAGCCAATGAAAGCGACGGAGCGGTCACGTGACGGCTCTGCGCAGGAGGTTAGCTCGCCTTCGGTACGTTATCACGTGCCTCCGTTCGTCACGCTGATTGGCTCACTAGGCTTGTACTCTTCACTGCGTGCCAAGTTAGAGTGGATGGGAGTATACCCATGGGTCTGGCCAGTCAGCACAAGGGGGTAATCGGGAAAGTGAACGCTAGCCGGATGTCCGAGCTCGTTAGTGATGAAGGACGGACGCGTGCCCCGCTCAGTGGACAGTCTCCCCAACGACACCCCGGGAACGCTACTGGCCCTTCGACCCAAAGTTCGGAGGACGGTAGGCCCGACCGCTGGACCAGCCACCGTAATCCTGTTTCGAGGCAGCAGGCCAGCTATCCCCAAAGGTTGCTCCCGACACCCAGAGACGAGCACAAAGACTTGGGACAAACCAAGTATTGGCCGTATGAAAATAATTGCAAATGACCACAAAAATAGAGCTTTCGCAAATTTTGCGCCACCTAGTAGCTACTGCGCCAATTATCTGAGCATACCGTTGCTTAAAAAACGTACTTTGAGCCTACACTGGATACCAGGTCTATGTCAGCGTTCGGTGAAAAGTCGTCTCAGCTCGTATCAAAAACGAGCGCTGCATCAACGTTTGACCAGGACTCGTATCCAGTCACACGCTTCGTGCCCAATGGATGGACGTATGCTAATGGTTGTGCCCTTTATATCGGGTGGTAGCTTGCCCCACCTATCCCAGAAATTAAGAGATAAAAGTAGGATTTCTTTCCCTCGCCAATTCGCTTACCCTCTGCGATGTTGCCACCAATGTTGATTGAAGGGGTTTTCAAAAGATTCTATTGTGCTGCGATTGATAGCGGCTGCTGTGACGTTCTTTAAAGATGCGTATAAATCCTTTGTCGCTTTGCTAATACATCGCACAAACTACACTTTGCAGACAGCGTCTGAGGCATGTTTATAACTTGAATGACGGTCCTCTGACATTGGTAAGAGAAAAGTTATCTCCAGATATGTTCGAAGAACACAACGGTGAAATATACTTCGTACATGCCTGATGCGTGTCCACTGATAATTATGTTATTATGTCTGCAGCGAAGCCGAACACCGTGTCTTCTTTTATAATATATGAGCCGTTCGGCTTGGGTTTTAGGAGATTTGATTTTAGTCGATCTGCTTTAAGATATATGCGTTAGAATCTCTGCTTTTAATAGAATGGTTCATAGAGGTGAAGCGAAAAATAGGAACTCTAACCAAAAATTACGAACTTTGGTTAGAATTTTGGTTAGAGTCCCTATTTCCCGCTTCATGTCTATTCTTAGCCAGGCACAGGGCTGCCGGACGATCGTCTTCAAGTCTTAGAGGTGCGCTTTCGGTGATGTCTGACATGCACTTACGCGCTTCCCTCTCGTGCGTGATAGCCAGGGTCGTGCGCACTCTGTTGTTCCCATGCTTCGCTGAACGCGGCGCGCTTGCCACTCCACCCGAGAAATGGGTGTTCGGGTGTGAGGGAGAGAAATGACTGAGCGTCGCGTTGACGCGCCGACACCCTGCATTTAAGACCAGTTTAGTTTTCCCTCTAGACTTAGAGGAGGAACGCTTGCCGCTAGACTAATGCCCCCGCTAGAGTCACTAAATGAGCTGTGCTTAGAGTATCGGCACTCTGTTCCACGACATTGTTGTGGGCGCTGCCGTTTTGGTGCTTGTGCAGAGCAGACGCAAGTGCCGATCATCATGATCGAAAAGTGAGGCTTGCTCAGCATTAGATTCGGTGTTAAGAAGCTCATGTAATATTGCTTTGCTCTATCGCGAATAGTTTAAACATTTGTGGGGGACGCAAAAGTGTTTCCTGTGTGATTTCAGATAAAGCTTCAGATAACTAGCAACCATGATTTCTAGCCACAATATGGCTAAGTGCCGTTACTCTGAAGCGTAGCTTATTTAGTGGCACTAGCCCCCGCCACACGGAAAAGTCAATACCAGTGCCATCAAATGACATCATGGGATTGGTGAATCAGCTCGCGATCCTGACAACGAGCGTCACGCTTTTCATCGAGCTCCGCCAGAAATGGCGCGCGCGGATTGTCCGATCAGTTAATATCACTCGATGGAAATGACATCTACTCTGCCGTGTGGCGGGGGTCTTAGATGCCGGAAAGTCCGCTAAATATAACGTGTTGTGCTTGTCCGTCCTTTTTTCCATCACAAGGCGTGAGAAAAAGAAAAAAAGAATGGTTTCGTCACGCAACCCTCAATTCCAAAACTCGGTTCGAGTATTTCCAGCTAAATTTAGCAAGGAAATTGATATCACGTGGCCTGGCGTATAGTGACCTTTACACCAATCTAGTCTTACCGCTAACTGAAGTGAGGAAATGGATGTCACGTGACCTATAAACCATCTATAAATTTTCCGCTAAATTTAGAGGGAAAATTGATAAAAATATAGGTTCTTCCCCATTCCCCGAGACAACTGGTTAATGTCTTTTCAACAAATTTAACCGATGGCTCCCTCAAATACCACATTTCATTCGTTTTATCTTCATTTTTATCTTTATAATCATTGTCCTCTACACATTTGCACGACAGGAAAAAGCTTGCATCTCTGGTTGGCAGATGGGCGGATACGTCGTGGTGAACTTACGCGTTGCAACGCCCTCTCGCTGTTTCAGGGGCGTTTTCGCTCACCGGGGATATAATTGGGCTCGGCAAGCGGGAGAACAGGATTATGTGACAATAGCCGGCGGAGAAACGAAATAGAGAGGTGGGGTTGCCCAAATCAGACACGACGTGCGGCGGCGTCCGGCCATCACTCGGACAACGTTGAAGCGAGGTGACATCCCTATATTTATGTCCAGTCACCGCTCAAGTCTACTAGCTAGCTGTTCGTGGATTCCGGAGTGCGTTGGAGCCTTGAGGTGAGAACACTAATATGACGAGTTGTAAACTGTAGATGGTTTGCTTGGTTGCTTCGCCCATTCCTGGTCTGTATACGTTTGGCTGTTGGAAATCCCGTTGACCCATCCCGCCTAAAAGACAAGGCCCGCTTTCTACATCATCGCAAAATAGATCCCCTACCCGCATGAAGCGGCGAACAGGCTGAAACCAGACATGTGCAAGTTACTAAAAAAAAGGAATTAAGTTAAGTTACTGAGTATTGGCCTCAAAAGTAATTTGAGTAGAGTAGAAATTACTCAAATGGAAAGTAGATTAATAAATTACTAACTACTGTAAAAAAAGTAGCGAATTACTTTTGTAGTTACTTTTAATATTTTTTATACCAATAAGAATGTATATAGGTTTTGACGTGTTAGCGAAATTCTGTTAGTCAAATATAAAGCATCTCGTGTTTTTACAAATATGCTTTAATAGCTGGGTGGTTTCATTTGAAATCGAACACGCT